>JAKVQU010000087.1:0-48206 GCA_030462985.1 Schwanniomyces sp. yHRVM31 | reverse complement strand
TCTCAGTTTAACTTTGTTTTAAAAGATTTTTGAAGTCGGATCTTTAGTAACACAAAACCAACAAGTATACTAGTTCTAACCAACCACTTGGGAAGATTCCTCTCACGACAGACTTTCTCTAATGGTTGCATTTATAGATTATCTTTAATTCTACTAGGATGCTTACAAAATCGATCTAATTTCTCCCTCGGCCCTTGAAACACTTCACCTGCTACCAGAAAGAACCAATACTTTGCATCAAAATTTCTATTTCCTTAGGTAATGGTTTTGAAACGAAGGTCTTATTACGAATTCTCCATATCAACAGCCAAAGCATATTTAATGGTAGAGAGCAGTATTGATTATGAACTTTAAAATAAAATGCCTTGACAACAAAATAAGTACCATTAGCCAGACTGTAATAATTAATAGACGCGATTTATCTTAATAAATCATAAATATTACTGTATGTGATTAAAATTCAATGAGTGTATACATTAATTTCCCATATATAACTATCTCATGCGATATGAAATACTTCATAAGAAGTTTCTGGCGAGCTCCACTCAGTTTCCTGTAACTATCTATGCTTGAAATATTCAGAAGATCCGAATAACGAAGCACTGCAATCAAATATCTTTTCACCACAATCTAAATATTTGGTCGACCAATATTTAATATCTTCGCAATGAGCAGCATTGATATTTGGATTATTAATTCAGTTAGTAAACGTACAACTTAATGGAGAAAGGTATATGAAATTTCATGACCCTGTAACATAAAATTCAAAATTACTAAGAAAAGACATGTTCTTTTAAAGAATTAACCGTCTTTCTTATGTAGATCCTCTATGTGTAAAGCGTTATCTAATTGTTCCATATCACCATATATGCAAAAAATATCGCAGGTTTTAGTTTCAGATACAAAATTTTTTCCACAATTCACAGTCGGTTTTATGTAACAATTTAAACTCAGTATGTTAGTGAGACTCTGTTTGATAAAACTGAATTCTTTTATATGTAGAAAAGTGGCTATATTATTCAAATAAACAACAATATCTATGAGAAGAAGTGGTGTTTCAGGACTATATAAGATAATATTTTAATTCTAATCAACTAACAGAATAGATTCGTTTTAACAATATGACTTGAACAATCTCTCCGCAAACTTAACTCTAAGAAAGTATCTATATAAGTAATTAATTAGTATTACAATAACGGAACATCTACAATATAACCAATATTATATACAGTATTAGTAATATGCAGTATTGCAGCAGATTAAGATTTGCAATCTAAAAAATCCTGTGATTTAATAATTCCGTAGTGGTGTCAGAACTCAATGATCTAACACACTAACCTGGATATCTTATCTATATTATATTATTTTAAAATTTTAATTTACTCTGAATAGAATTGCAATTCACCAGTATATATAAGAATTTCTATTTAAGGCAAAATATAAAACTAATATCAAGTGAGAGGATTTCATTACAAGTAAAGCCTTATTCCTAATAGAAGTGATAGCTAGAAACAAAGCTGTGGAAGATATCCACTCCAATCACAGTAATAAATTGCATACCAAATTGGGTATTCTTTACAAAGTCAAGAGAGATAACTCGCTAAGCACAAATCAAAAATAGTCAAACATTTAAAAGATGGGGAATCTTATGTATTTATCACACATAGATAATAAAAATATCACAGATGATAAAAATATCGGTTACATGAGTATTGAGCCTGATCTATATTTCAAGCTTCTATGATCCAGAGCAAAATAAGAGAGTCCTTTTGGATATCCACTTATTAAGATTTCTTGTTATAGAAGATAAGCAAGACCACGTATCTGATAAATTACTGTCAAGAGGTAAATCTTTTTCGTTGGGCATTAATCCTCCAATAGCAGTTGTTAATTTTATTACAAATGCAGATATGAAAGCAGATTTCAATGAGATGGAACCTTCTGAGTTCATACAAAGATACCTTGCTCCACTTGATAACGCTCTCATAAGAACAAAATTTAACACAAAACTTTAGTACCGGATCGTTACCATCCATCTGGTAATCCTGTGGAGGAGGAGAAAGATATTCAATTATACTATAATGGGTTTGTAATCCCCACACTTCAACTACTCTACCGTGAATTTTATGGAAATGATAGCTTTTTTGGTCAACAGTCATTGTTTAAAGCTCCTCTTGATAACTCAAGATTGTTAGGACCCGATATAGTTCACTATTTAAAAAAGTACTGCTAGAACCCCCAGACATATGTTTTGCCCTAGGCGATTTCAAGAAAGGAACATATAAATTAGCAGAAGGGTTTCAAGAAATGAAAACTTCAATAGAGAGATTCAATCTAAATTTAGCAGTTGAAATACAAGCAAACTTCAAAAAGGATTTTGGATTGTTTGAACTGGATTGGTCAAATGGGATACTATTTGCTTTGGTTCTTAGAAGGTGTCTTTACCAGTCTCTTATTAGTGGTACAGATAGATTTTTTATATCAGATCACGAAAGCTTTTCTGGATTCTTTCAATATGAATTTAAGGATGACAACCAAATGACTATAAATTACTATGTTATTAATGATCCAGAGGCTGTTGAACATGGTATTACATTAAGGTCAGCAATCGCGGGATTTTTTTACAAGGATTTGGAAGAAGCGGTACATACTAAAAAGAGACTAGAAGAGTATCTTGAAGTAGCTAAAAGAAGTAATGACACAGACGTATTAAGAGAGGCTTACTTAAGATCACAGTGGGCACATTATAATCGAGAAAGAGATAGTTTAACATTGCCAACTCTCAAGAAGGCTGAAGGTGGAATAGACGAAGTTATTGAAGGTATTACATATGTTATATAATATTTGATCCTATAAGATTTTTCCCACATTTAGACATAAATCTTTCATCAAAAGTGTTTGTCAAATATACTATTATTCTAGCACGACTTGGAAAGCTCATAGTATGATGTTTTATGATACGCCTACTGAAGATCAATATTATTATATGTTTTTAAATGAAATTAAGATCAATGAAAGAATTGCAAATTCAGAATACGCTTTCCATTTTCCAAAGCTCATCAACTCTGGTTATTTGAGCGGTCTTCCTAGCCACCCAATGCATATATTTGAATATCTAGGTAAAACTATCCCAATGAATAAGTGGGACAAGGATAAAGTTTACGAAGTTATTAGAACACGCATCAATGAAATTCATAGTTTAGGAATTAGTCATAATGATATAAGGGTGCCAAATATCCATGTATCTGTATCTGGCAAAATTTCGTTATTTGATTTTGGGCTATCAGATTGTGAAAATAATGAAGAACGTAAAATAAGAGACCTTGAGACACTTGATGAAATTTTTAAAGCCAGTGACTATCATGAAGACGATGAAGACGATGAAAGTGATATTTAGTATTTAATTTGTCTTAGTTTATCACTATTTCATGTATCACTTTAATATTTAATCTACTTAATCAAAGATCCTCTCTCTCGTTAAATATCAAATTTCTTATTGTTTAAATGCCAATTAGCAATGTTAAAAGACTTTATTAATGTTAGAAATATGTGATTGCAACACATGAATAGATTTTGCAGTAATTCAACTAAGTTGAAATTTTGAAAATTTGTCAATTTTCATACAGCGTACTTAATTAACAGTTAATTACTATAAGAATACACCTACACTACCAGAATATACATTATATACATCAGGAATTAGGAACTTAATATTTCGAATCACTTCATATCACTTATTACATGCAGTACCCTTACATTTTTTCTTTTTATTAGCTTTACTTTCTGTCCTCCATTATTTGATATCAAAAATATAATTCATAAAATAAGTCCTCTATATTCTAAATAATAGAGTGGATATTCACAATTTTTTAGGAGAAAATAATATCACTAAATGATGGGTAATGGTATGTATTTTTCAGGCGAAAATAGCGCAACTATCACTGATTTAGATACTGGTGTCTTTATTAGAATAAAGCCCGAGTTATTTCTTCAGGTTCTAGATGTTCAACCACAAAATATAAGAGTCCTCTTGGATACTCACTTGTTACTGTTTTGCCGCACTCAACAAAAGGAAATATCGAACAGGTTCTTGCTGCAAAGTAAAGCTTCTTTCTCACTAGGCTTAACTCCTCCTATGTCTGTTATCGGTTATATCACAAATGCAGCTATGAAAGCCGATTATTATGAGATGGACCATACAGAATTCATAGAAAGGTATCTTTGTCCTCTTGATAATGCACTCAGTAGAGCAGAATCATGGTCAAGGGTTTTACAGTCAGAATATAGGCGTCCAAAAGGTGATCCTACGAGTAATGGATATGCTATTCAACAATACTATGAAAGGCTGGTAGCGCCTACACTCGAACTCATTTATCGTAGTATTCATGGCGATGACAGTTGTTTTGGCAAACAAGGATTATTTCGAGCCCCACTTAATAGATCAAAATTAATAGGACTGAGTATGGTCCATTTTTTGAAGAGCCTAAATTCTGAAGACCCATACATATGCTTTGCTCTAGGTAATTTCATAAAAGGAGAATATAAAATAACAGAAGGTTTTAAAGAATTAAAGACTGGTGTAGCAAAGTACAAACATCATCTAGCTAATAGAAGGCAATTAAGGCAGCAAAAAGACACTAGATTGTTTGAACTGGATTGGTCAAATGGGATATCATTTTCTTTGGTCTTTAGAAAGTATCTTTATCAGGCATTTATTAGTGGCACAGATAGAGTATTTATATCAGATCACGAAAACTTTTCTGGGTTTTTTCAATACGAGTTTAAAGATGATGGTGAAATGATCATAAATTACTATGTTATCAATAATCCTGAGACTGTTGAACATGGTATTACATTAAGGTCAGCAATTGCGGGATTTTTTTACAAGGATTTGGAAGAAGCGGTACATACTAAAAAGAGACTAGAAGAGTATCTTGAAGTAGCTAAAAGAAGTAATGACACAGACGTATTAAGTGATATCTATATAAGTTCGCAGAGAGCGCATTATAAACCAGAAAAATTATCTTCAATATTGCCATTCATTAAAAAGACTGAAGGTGGGGAAGAAGAAGTTATTGAAGGTAATACTATTTGTTATGTGATTTCTGATTCTATACAGAGTTTCCCAGATTTAGGCAGTGGTCTTCCGTCGAATGTATTTCTCAAACTATACCATTATTCTAGCCGGAATTGGGAAACGCATAGTTTAATGTGCTATGACATACCTACCAGAGAAGGATATTATGATATGTTTTTCAACGAGCTTAAAATTAATGAAAAGATATCAAAATCACAGCATGCTTCAAATTTTCCAAAGCTTTTACTATCTGGTTATTGCAATGGTCTTTCTAGCCACCCAATGCATATATTTGAATATCTAGGTAAAAATATCCCAATGAAAAATTGGGACAAGGATAAAGTTTACAAAGTTATCAAAACAAGAATCACAGAACTTCATAGCTTAGGAATCACACATAATGATATCAGAATACCTAATATCCATGTATCAGAATCTGGTAAAATATCGCTAATAGACTTCGGGCTATCAGATTGTGAAAATAGTTTAGAACGTAAAAGAATAGACTTTGAAACTCTTGATGAGGTATTTGAAGTTGGCGATTTCGAAGAAGAAGAAGAACAAGAAGAAGATGGCGTTTAGGTCGAAATGAAAGTAAAAATTAGTATAGTAAGATATCAAGATGTACTTTAGGGGATTTATTTCATTGCAGTAGGATGTATTTCCTTTGGGGTTCAATAATTTGAATATCTAGGAGATGAAAAAATAAATTATCAGTCTACTAAATATACTTCAAAAGATATGTTCAATAATAATCAGGATGATCATAATATGGTTGCCTACGTGTTGAAAAAATTTCAGAAATAATTGCAGATTTCTAACTTTCAACTATATAAATTATGGCCAGTGTAGCAAATGAACTTGATTCTAATTGAACTTCTGATGATGTATGTGATAGTAAAAAGCATTAATGTGGCAATTTGAATATAGTGGAATATTTATTGATCTGAAAATATTTGCATAAATCTTCATTTAAAAGTGATGAAATATATTATTCTTGACAGTTGAAGGAAAAAAAAAAACATTCATGGTTTGGGACCCACTGTAAGTAGTATTTTTCAATTAAACAATACCTATTCAATGCTTTTACTTTAATACATAAAAAAGGAGTACTCGACATGTAAAAATAAATAGTATCCTTTTTCCTATACAATCTGACTTCATTGTAAAAATAAATAATTTATTTTATCCTTCTTCCATTTAATTGAGCAACATAATAATGGACAAATACACTCTTAGGAGAACTTTTCATCAATTAGGTTTGATAATCCTCAACTTTATAAGATGGTGGTGTGGTGATCCAGCTGTTTTATTTCAATAGGTGACTTTATAAGCCATATCAGGGACCTACTTCTATCAACTTATTATTTTACCAGAATAGTTTTAAGATATATGGAAACCCCCACTTAGTAATAGAGTCGGCAAAGATAAGAAGGTTACATGCAGAAGTTTTGATCTGAAACATAGAATGTGCAAACTATTAATAATGTGGTAGTTTCAGAATTGAAATTGTGATATATATAACGTAAATTTGTCATTCATTTATAAAAAATTATGTTTCATTAAGTGGAGAACCTGAGATATCTCAATATATAATAAATGGCTAATTTGTTCAAAGGCTCTCGCAGCACACCTATGTTAGAAATAAACAATTATTTATAGGAAAAGCATAGTACTTTGTTCCAGTTAGAGCTATAAATTTAATACTATATTAGTTATAAATATTCTATTAATGATTACGTATTATATCAAGGTAACAACTAATTTGGAAAACAAGATTGAAAGTATATCATATAAATAGTTAAAACATGTCAAACTCCATGCATTTCACTAAGGATGATAGCACAAATATCACGTCTTATAATGAACAAAATCATTCCATACGAATAAACCAAGAGTTATATCTTCGGGCTCTATATGATTCGCAACAAAATATGAGATTACTTTTAGATACCCACTTATTACGGTTTCGTTGTGCGGGTCTGGACTTGGTAAAGTCTTCGAAATTATTACCAAAGAGCAGAGCTTCTTTCAAGTTGGGTGCAAACCCTCCTATGGCTATTGTTAATTATATCACAAATGCAGCTATGAAAGCTGATTATAATAAGATGAACTCTACAAAGTTCATAGAAAGTTACCTTTCTCCCCTTGATGTTGCACTTCGAAGAGCAGAACTATATTCTAAAGTTTTACTACCTGAATATAATCGTCCAATAGGAAATTCTGTAAGCAATGAAAATGTCATTCAACAATACTATGATAGGTACGTAGCACCTACACTTGAACTTATCTATATTGATATTTATGGCGATAACAGCTGCTTTGGCAGACAGGGATTGTTTAGAGCCCCACTTTATAAATCCAAATTAATAGGACCGGATATAGTCCATTTAAAAAGATCGGATTCTGAAGATCCTGTCATTTGCTTCGCCCTAGGTGATTACAAAACAGGAGCATATAAGTTGGCAGATGGATTTGAACATTTAAAAATTGCTGTACAGAGGTACAAACTGTACATAGCGAGTGGAAGGCAGTTAAGACTGCATACAATTCATCCCTTGTTTGAAGCAAACTGGTCAAATGGGATAGCTTTTGCTTTGGTCTTTAGAAAGTATCTTTATCAGGCATTTATTAGTGGCACAGATAGAGTATTTATATCAGATCACGAAAAATTTTCTGGATTCTTTCAATACGAATTTAAAGATGATGTCAAATGACTATAAATTACTATATTATCAATGATCCGGAAACTACTGAACATGGCATTACTTTGAAATCAGCAATTGCTAGCTTCTTTTACAAGGAGATTGATGAAGCATTTGATATCAAAATGAATCTCGCTGAACATATTGAATTAGCTAAAACAAGTGTACGTTCAGACTTATTAAGTGATATTTATGTTAAATCACAGAATATCAAATAGTTTCTTTCCAAAATTGCCAAACATCAGGAAGGTTGACGACGGAGAAGAGGAAATAATTGAAGGTAATTCTGTATGTAAAGTGATTTATGATGCTGCAAAATGTTTTCCTGATTTGGGAATAACTCTTCCATCAAAAGCATTTGTCAAATTGTACCATTATTCTAGCCGGACTTGGGAAATGAATAGTTTAATGGATTATGATATATCTTCCAAGGATCAATATTATGATATATTTTTCAACGAACTTAAAATCAATGAAAAGATATTAAAATCACAGTATGATTCTAATTTTCCAAAGATTTTGGCATCTGGTTATTGTAATGGACTCCCTGACAACCCAATGCACATATTCGAATACCTTGGGAAAGAGTACCCTTCGGAAAATGGAACAAAGCTAATGTATATAAGACGATCAAAACACGAATCAAAGAGCTTCATAGTTTGGGAATTACACACAATGATATCAGAATATCTAATATACATGTATCTGAATCAGGAAAAATATCGCTAATAGATTTTGGATTATCAGATTGTGAAAATATTCAAAAACGTAAAAGAAAAGACTTCAGAAAGGTAGATGAAATTTTTGAAGACGACGACTTTAATGAAGAAGGAGAATGAGGTCGACAAAGTCAGGAAGATATGATACATATTTAATTTTATTAACTGAAATAGAGCCACAGTAGATTAATACAGCTTGGAAATTAACCATCACCATTAGGAATAAATATGAATATTATTTTGCTATTGCTCTTAATAGTAGCCATAACAATGTGCTCTCATTTAATATTGCGACAGTTCAATATTATGACCTTTTATGTAGGAAACACCCAATAAAACTATTAAAAGTACGAGAAAGCAAACAAAAATTCATAATGCACGGCAAGTTATCGGATAAAATTATATGTCCTTTACTATACAATATTAAAAGTTAGATGAGCTAGTGAAATTATCTTCTTCAGTTCACATTTGCAATTGAATCCGGCTTCATCCACCTTTGCAATATAATTTAATGTAAATAATGATCCTTCTCTTTTGTTGCATTTGTTAAGATAGTTGCATTATAATTTACCCACAGTAAACTACTTTCTTGTCAAAATTAAGATTAATATTATTATTTAATATTTCATTAATCTCTTCCGAGCTCGGAACAATCGTGGTTGAATCCTTTAAAACTATAGTGGGTTTTGGTTGTGGGGTTTTTTGCTGGTAAGCCTTGGATAATTCATATGTTCCGTATCAATGGCACACGCTTAATGTAGTTAAACATAAAATAGCAAGCTGGAATTACTAATAGAAATCCAAGAGAGCATATGAGTTCACTACTGAAATCAGAGTTCTTATAAATATAACGTTAAGAACATTTTATGAAATTATATCGTATCTCGCTTTTGGACTTTTCTTTATCTTATCAACCACACAAAATGGATTATTTAGAATATTTCATCTAAGTCTAAATGCTTTTCTAATGACTTGTTACTAAGTTTCATAGTTTTATTTGAATGTACTACTTATCATATAATATATCGTATTTTTATGTACCGGAATTGAACAAAATGGTTGTTTACACATGAGATTTAGCCCCTATTAATCATTAAGATCTGATATCAGTCGCAGCATATGTCTAGCGCATGTGGCCACGCAATGACTATTTATTATTATCAACGAAGAAATTATTTATCTTTGATTGACTGCTAATAAATTAAAGCTAGCTATGTCAACTAGAACTCTCAGCGCTACGGAGAACTTTTTAAGGTGCCGAACTTCATCTCAGTATTATAATAATTTTCAAGTAACTGCCACTTACTCAAAGCTGCTCTTACACAATTTAGATGTTCTTTACAAAGCATTAAGGAAGACTTTTTTGGATCATCATATCTTCGTATGTAATGCTTTCAAAGATACGTCCGATGGGAAATGGGAGTTAAGACCAATTAAACAACTATTATTGAATGATATTCTATTCTTCAAAAAAGAAAATGAATACATTGAAGACGGAGCCATTAATGAGCCGTTTATGAAGTTTGTAAATAATATTGTATTTGAGCATAATAAGAACGTTCCATTATTCAAGTTATTCTTAATTGGTGATCGTCATTTGTGTGCAGTTTTTGAACATACTATAGCCGATGGTGTTTCTGGAATGAATTTCCATGAAACCTTGTTGGAAAATATTAATTACGTCAGTTGTAATCGTTCATACGATAATTATTTGTCTGAAGAAAATATTTTAGACTCGACAATCATAAATCTTGATCAAGATGCCACGAAATTGAAGGATTTACCTATGCCTATTGATAGATTTCTTACAATAGATATAGAATCAGATATTGCACCATATTCAGAATATTCAGATCAATTAGGTACAAAAATTAATTTAGAGAAATGGAAAGGGAGATTTCCTAGTAATATGGTCTATTCCCTAGCATTTAAATTGATTAATTTTACTGCCGAAGAAACCAACTTGATTGTACAAAGATGTAGACAGGAGAAGACAGCAATCACTTCGCTTATCGAAATCGTTAATACATTGACTTGGCAACCAATATTTGGTGGTAATAATTATACATCACATAAGGTTGCTCTATCTTTGCGTAGACATTTACAAGAAAGAGATGATCACAAGTATTTTGGTAGCAATGCTCATGTTGGAGTTTCTGAGCTTCTTCCACCAATAAGTGACTTTTCTTGGGATATGGTAAGAGATATCAATAATAATTTAAAAATTTCAGCTAATAATAAAACAATATTAAATTCATTCCGATCATTTCTTATTGGTAATGACCAGCAACAAGACAATGAGGTCTTCTTCTTAAATTTGGTAGGCGGCCAGTCAATTGACAGCGTAAAAATTTCAAATTTAGGTCGTCTGCAGCCAAGACTTATAGATGGAGATTCTTGGAATATCATCAATATGGTATTCTCACAAGACTTACCACCTTCCGCTTCAGATTTCATTCTAAATATTGTATCAACTACAACTGGAGGAATGAATATTGTATTTAGTTACGTTGATTCTACCGAAAAAGATCCAAATCAAATTAAGTATGAAGAATATCTACAAACTATGAAGGATAATCTTTTATTTTATGCTACCAATTAATTCTTGCCAATCTAATGTTTTCAGCACAATGTCTAATACTACTAATAATATTTAATTTATCTTCAGTAAAACTCTCTTACTGAAAATACCTCTTAATTTTAGATATAATAGCTGATATTTAAAAGCAGCTAGAATATACATTAATTTACAATTTCTAAAATACTACGGTATTCCTAATATACATACACCCCTGATAAAATTAAAATACTCCCACAAATATCTAACCATAGCCGATCCATTTATCATTCGAATTTAATGTGCCCTCCACACCATTACCAAACCTAGTAAAATTGATAAGATCAATTTGTGCAAAAACTCCAGTCTTACTTAAAGCAACAGCTCTTAACCGTGAAAATATTTTTCCTTTCAAGAGATTTTGGTCTATAAGCGTAATCAAGACATTTTCAACTGTAGAATCATCATTTGTATTTACTACAAATGTACCAATTCCTAAATTCGTTTTTTCTACTGATAAATTCAAAGCTGCCTTTATGGAATCATACTCAATTTTCGTAGGTTTACCACTATATACCCAGATCTTTCTTATCAAATTTCTAAGTATAATAATTTGAGACTTTGAGACTATCATTAATAATAAATTAGCTTCTTTCAAAAACTCATAACTGTGTCCACTAATAACTTGATTGAATTGACGAAAGCTACCCAGCTTTATTGCTTTGGAAATATTATAGTAGATATTAAAAAATTCAGGCGGGTTGTTATAATACAAACCACTAATATATGCAAAATTTGGCCTCTTCCCAATGACAATACTAATTGGTATTAAATATTTCAATATACGGGTTATGTTCATGTTATCCTTTAATACTGGTGACTTGTTCAAGCACCATAATAAATGTTGATATGCATCCGGTAACTGGTTTTTAATGAGATAAAATCTTCCAAGATAATATCTGTATTGTATCTGTTCGTTCATATTAAAACTCTTGAATATAAGGTTAGCATTATTCATATTTGAAAAAATATTTCTACATAGCAAAGGATTAGATATCTTAAAATAAACGGAACAAAGCTTGACACCCAAAAAGAGAATTATTGATTTCTTCATGGAATTTTCACTGATATCACTCATTTGGGATCTAACGTTATTAAACATTCTCAAGAGAATAGATGCAAGATATGCTAGTCTAGGTTTTGTACAATTCTCTCTATAATACAATTGATAGTCCAATTTGATGGCCATTGGTAATATATCTGATATGCTACTTTTGATCAATAAACTAAGCAACTGACCTCTATTGTTATTATTAAATGCAACTGACAAGTCGTTCAAAAATTGTGAATAAAGGTCAAATGATTCCAACAACGACCATGGATTTAATTGGTTTGCAAGCTTAATAAATGAAACAACCAATTCATTAAATGCTAGCCACTCATTATTATATAAATTCTTTCCCTCTATTAGCTGATCTAATTGAGCATCAGTCAATAAAGGCAAGTTGTTTATCCTTACAATGTAAGGATTAATTTGGGGATTTAAATTCAACAAATTAGCTAACAATGTAGCTTGTTCTATTGGTGTTCTAACGGAAATATTATACAATTCATTAAGATATTCATCAATAACATTCATGACAATCAAGCTCTCTTAGTAGTCCTTTTTTTTTTGATATCGTTCGGTAATTTTTCAGTAATTTTTCAATCGAGAAATTTACTTTAACTGCTAGCGTAATTTAATTTGGGTTAACTGAAGATGACATCGATAGCTGGTAATAGAGGTGGATCAAAAAAGCCAAAATTTCAAGAAAAAAAGGGATTTGTGAACTTGAAAATCAACATACGATTGCTTCCGCCTAATTTAACTGAAGATCTTTTTTATGAACAATTATCAAAATATACTACAGCATTAAATGATGGATCAATAACTGATAAATACTACGTCAAAGGTTCATATCCCGAGAAGCCATATGAAAAACCTATATATTCTAGAGCATATTTATTGTTTAAGAACCAAAATACTATGGCACAGTTTGTAAAAGAATTAACAAACAGGCCATTCATTGAGCCACAAAGCAACGATTCCATGATCCCTATGATTGGAAATGCATTATATCACAAGATGCCAGGACCTTCACAAACTCCTGCTAAAATTCCAGAGAATGCACTTGAGAATGATGATATCTATAAGGAATTCTTATCATTTTTGGATGGAAAAGTAGCAGATTTTAATGTTATCAAAGTTACCAGAAAAATCAAAAAGAAGAAGAGAGATAGAAAAAGAAAAGAAAAGAAGGCATCTGAAAGAGCAAAGGTAGAACAGCCAACTTCTGAAAAGAAAGGAGTGAATGGCGAGGTTACAGAAAAGAGTAAATCTAAAGCCAAAAGAAGAAGAAAATCGAAGAAAGACAAGAAGAAGGAAAATGAGTCCAATAGCAACGAGGGAAACGAAAATTTCAACGAAACCAAAGATAAGGATCAAAATGCTACTGTAGACAAGCCGAAAAAGGCGAAAAAACCTAGAAAGCGTAAGAAGAAAACAGCAAACACAGATAATAAAACCGCCGAGCCGCTGGCACCACATCTGCAAGAGAATGAAGAGAATGGAAATAATAAAACACCTAGTAAAGGTCAAGATAAACCTACATCAAAAAAGCCTAGATCGAGAAAGAAAAAGAACAAAAATCCTGAAAAACAGAAAGACCAAGAGGCTAATTCAGAATCAAAATCAGAAAAAGAGTCAACACCAGCTAGTAAGCCAAAGCCAAAGCCTAAAAAGAAGATTTTCAAGAACAATAAACCCCCAAGTAATTCCAAACTGGATTAGTTTTTGGCCAAATGCTGCCTGTATATAAGATTCAATATTATTCGAATTTGTAGAATAAATAGATGATATAGATTGGACTTCACGTATAATATGAATATATTACGAACAAGCAGTATACATAAGGAGTCTATTATAAATAATATATGTGTAATTAGATTGAATTCGTTCTTAAAAATACGATTATTACATGATAAAAAATACACTGATGGTGAATTTGACTTTTCGAAGTCATTCGATACCTTAGATTCATCTTCGTTTAAAACCATGGAGAATATCTTGCAGATTCTTCACAACGCTGAAGAGCAAGTAGATACAAAGAATAAGGAAGTAGAGGTTTTTTCTAGAGATAAGGATGAGTTTAAATCTATTTACCTGAACGAATTTTCAACAGAACTTGGTATGGATATATTTGAGTATCGAATTGTAAGATTTCTTAACGAAAAAAGTATACTTCATGACTATCCTGAAATATTAAGACAATTTCCTTCAAGCTACGAACGTCTAGTAGTTACAATCGTGAATTCATATAAAGATATGGCAAATTCATATTTTAAGAAACCAGAAATAACAATGAATGGTGAACTTAGCGACTATCAGGCAATTACAAAGTCATTTATAGAAGAAGACAGCAGATGTTTAAAGAGATTAAATATAGATATAAAATTTCTACTGAAGAATATACTACAATATTCTCCAAAGAAGCAAATTTATAATTTTCCAGTTCTCAAGATTCCTCCACCAAAGTCGTATGATACATCCAACCCATTAATGATGATGAAAGCATTTAACGTTTCAACAAATAGATTAAACTTACTTCCGTTCCTTGTTGACGATCTGCATGTAATACGAAAAATAATATCAGAGCATCAAAAGAAGGGAGGGTCTCCTCCAGACCTTCCTTCATTTATAAAAGCATTAATGAAAAGTCAAGAAATTGAAGGTGGCATGATATTTTCAATATTGACAAGAAAGTTGTTATATAAATCAGAATCATTAAATGCTGATTTAGTAATTAATAAATTTCTAAATGATACTAACCTTAAGGCAATTGTTGCTCACCAAAGCAAAATCCCTTCTAGATTGTTAAGTTTTAGAAAATTCAAAGCTGCATTATCAAACTCCTCTGCATTGTCTGTCTTAACAGATGATCAAATAACTAATTTATTGGCATCTCATTTTTATCGATTTTTTGCAGTATTCTATTGCGCTGCACCTCTTCAGTGTGAAGAATGGCTAAAGAACTTATTGATATATTACAATTCAACTCCTTTGGAAGAGAAGTATTTACTCGAAGAATCAGTGACATACTTCAAGGACATGATTAATGATGCTACATTTGATACCATTAAAACGAAGTGGGGTTAATAGGCAATTATTAAAGTACAATATATATCATTCAAAAATTATACCATGGTCTCTATTTGGATAAATTTCTTCCAATTCTTTACTGCAAATGTCATTCTTCAAACTGAAGTCTCCCTCAGACAAATTCATAAAATTAATAACACCACTATTAATTGTAGCTAAAATAACGTTTCTTGAAGAAGATCCAAATTTAAACTTAGAGCTTCTAAGTTTTAAATATGAATTTCTTAATTTTGTAGCATCATCTAACTTATCCTGTCTTTGTTTCTGTCTTTGTAACCTCAACTCTCTCTTCGTTGGTGGGGCATTCTTTTTCTTTTTCGCAGGTAAGGGCACTTGTGGTAATTTACGCTCTTCTGGGAATTCATAATTGGTGTCATTAAGTAAATTTAAAATAGAATTTAAATCAGGAAATGGTTCCTTATCAATATTAACAATGCAAATTTGAAAATCTGGTGCAGGTGGGGCTTTTTTAGAAAATTTCGGGGTTGGCTTCCAGACATTGAAATCGAGAGAATACGTGAAGTCTGATACTGGTCTCTCTTTGAGACTATCATAACTAGAATAAGACTGGACTAATTTTAATGACTTGAAGATTGATCTATAATCAAAGTAATGTTTAGTAGTAAAATGCAAACTATGGTTTACTGGGAACGACAATAACCCAATTTTCCTAAATCCGATTAGAGTAGAATTAAATATCTTATTCACAATTGGGGAGCCTAAAAGAACTGAAACAATCCCATTGAAAAAATTGCCAAAAACAGATTTGTGTGCTTTAGTTAATTCTGTAAATCTCGTGTACTGGTCCTTTTCACTGATGTGCTTGAAATCACGGATTAAATAGCCATGTCTTTTTAAATATGAATAAACCTGGTACTTATCGACCATATCTTGTTGTGAAGTAAATGCAAGTGAATATAAATGACTTAGATTTAGAGCTTTCAAGCTACTGTAATCGAATTCGTGCTCATCGCTAGTAAGAAAATGCTCAAATTCGTTGTTAGCCAAATAAATAATCATTGAACCTCTTTCCACAAGATACACTGTCTCGTAGGGGTTTAAATATACACCATGAATCTTTTTACCAAAATTGACAGGATTTCCCATATCTTTGAAAAATGAGCCTCTGGCATGTGTCACTAATGCTTTTTGTTCCTTTGAAATCCATACTGCTTCCAACTTCTGTCTTATATGATGACTTCTTTGGCCATCGATGGCACTATACATAGCTTCTCTAGATTCTTGAAGAAGTTTATCCTGAATATTAGTACCATCAGGCTCAAAGTCTTTCTCACCTCTCTTCGGTATAGCAGGTGCATTTTTAGATGATTTACTTAATTTATCTAGGGACTTCCAATCTTGAATTTCATCATCTATATCAATTTCAACTTCTCCTCTTACAATATTACCTTCTATATCATTTTCCATTATATAACGGGAATTTGTATTGTTTAAGCGTAATAAAATAAAATTTTCTATTTCGATCTAAATGCTCGATAATAAATTGTGTAAGATTTTGAAAGATTAGATAGAGATTTATATCAACTACCATATATAATGACAAAACAAGAAATTACATATCAAACACTAGTATGTTTTATAAGATATAGTACCTGGAACGTTAATTATTAACTTTTATTAGACAGAATCACTTTTAGATGACTTGTTGTGTAACATAATTAGACAGGTGACATTAAATAATATTTCCAAGTACAAATCAATGCAAGAAACATTAGGTGAAAATTTACCAGAAAAAGTGATAACGAATATTGATTTAGCATCTTCTAAAGACATATATGGCCAGGATAAGCTGAAATTAAAATCGTCTGAAACATCTAGATATTTTGAATGTGAGAATTGTGGCAGAAAGATCGCCGGAGGAAGATTTGCCCAACATATTAACAAATGCTTAGAAAGAAAAAGGAGGTAGAATTAAATGAAATTGATTGATCTGAGAAAGAAATTTGAATTTAAGTGTTAAACAGCACTCTTTTGTCGATATTAATAAAGATCTTTCTGGGCCATATTGATACAGAAGTTTAAATGCGCCGTATAGGAAATTCCACTAATTAATTCTAAATTGAATTATAAAATAATAGATTAGGTTCTGGTCTAAATTGAAAGTTGTGGATGCTCTGGCCCGTAAAGCAACGGATATGAATTCGGTTATTTGCGCCAATTCGTAACAAAGCCATAATCATTTTTTTGCTATATTTCTATGGTAGGATAGCCTACTTCTTCTAATCATTAATTGGCATCATCTACAATCTTGCATCACCACTGGTCAAAAATACTTTGCTATGAGGAAATCATATAAAATGTTGAGGTACATTTTTGCATATTTAATATGGGTAATAATATACTAAAATTTTAATAATAAGTAAAGAATATAAATATAATGTAAGAGCGTTAAATAATTCTTAATTTCAATTATTTCATTTGACTATAATAAGGCAAAGTTAGAAATGTTCCACATCATAACTATCATCTCTCTAGAATTATAATCACTTAAAACAAGCATTAACCTAATAGTTCTGTATATCTCACTTGTCAACTAAGGACCGTATATGGACGTATATACATTAGTTTTTTGAACCGTATTCGAAAAGTCATCAGCTTTTCATCGGCATCTTCTGAGTTCAATCTATTACGACCTCGGAAAGGATTGACTCTTACAAACATAAACATATAGTGCGATCTACTCTATTAGAAATATTTCTTCTTTCTTACGGCTTCCTTCAATCATCAGACACATACTATATTCTTTATATCCATCGTCATAACACTAACGAAAAGGTGCAAAAACTTTTGCGGGGAGAGAAAAATTCGCACATATGAAGATTGATTCCCTCCCCCACATATCCCGGTGCTAAAAGTATTTTGGATAAATAATATATTCTTTTTATAATGGTGGATTAGATCAATTGATTTTCCTATATTAGAGATATATACACACTAAATCTTAACTAGAAAATATTTAAAATATTCAGCATGAACGAACATATCAGCAACGAATTAAAACCACTATTCGAAGGCTCAGGAGAGTTCCATTCCAAGGAGGTGATCCTGAAATTGCCAATGGATCCATCAGTATTTGCAAATGGGGTTGTGGTAGATAATAAGTCAGGAGATTCGAAGTTTAGTGCCACTTATCGTAACAGCTATCGTCCACTGCATCTTGTATCTTGTATTCTGAAAGATTTAAACACTTATCGTAAACTTTTTCAGAATGCAGTTAGCTTATATTCTTCGAGACCTTGCTTAGGTTATAGGGAGTTTGATTACACGAAAAAAACATCCAGCAACGAGTTCATATCTTTGAATTATGCTCAGGTAAACACAAGATCTTGCAATTTAGGGGCAGGATTAATGCATATTTTACTATCTAGTCCTTTTAAGAACCTAGAGTTGGACTCACATAAGAAGATAGTTAATCACACTAGAGATTGGAAGAGTTATGGAGCGCCAAATAAAACCAATTTGGAGGAACAATGCTCATTTATCGTTTCCATTTTTTCATCGAACAGAATGGAATGGATTTTGACAGACTTGGCATGCTCTTCTTTATCGTTAACAAATACTGCCTTATATGATACATTGGGATTGAACGTCACTAAACATATCCTAAATGCAACTGAAAGTCCGGTAGTGCTCTGTTCTTCAGATAAAATTGAAGTTCTATTAGATTTTAAAAAAGAACATCCTAAAGAAATGCAAAATTTAATCTTAATAATCTCTTATGATCCTATTACTGCTGCTCAGATGAAGAAGTCCAAAGAATTGGGAATTGAGCTATATGATCTTGGCACCGTAGAATCTATTGGTGAAAGATTTCCAGTTGGAGAACTACCACCCTCTCCAGATACCTTATATACTATTTCCTTTACTTCAGGTACAACTGGAGCTATGCCCAAAGGAGTTATGCTCACACAGCTGAACTTTGCTGCTGCTACGAGTTTTTCTATTAGTTCTACACCTCATGCTAATGGAACAGGAAGGGAATTCCTATTTCTTCCCTTAACTCATATATATGAGCGGGAGAAATTTGGGTCATCTTTGGCATGTGGTTACTACTTAGGGTGTCCTCAATTGACTGTCGGTAAGAATAAAGTAAATGCACTTGAAAATTTGATAGACGATACGAAGATTTTTCAGCCAACTTACATATCATTGGTTCCAAGAATACTTACTAAAATGGAATCAATGCTTAAATCAGCTATTGAAAAATCAGAGCATTCGGCTATGTTGAACGAAATAATCAGTTATAAATTAGAGCAACAAAAGAATTACGATGGGAATAAATGTCTCCACGAGGAATATGATAATTTTGTACCTTATAAGCAATTAAGGTCCTTATTTGGATTTGAAAAGTTGATTTTAACTCAAACTGCTTCTGCACCTATCTCACCTTCTACGGTGTTTTATTTGCGTGCAGCCTTAAATATAGGTGTAAGGCAAATGTATGGCTTGACGGAATCTTTTGGAGCTATAACTGCATCTGGTCTTTATGATTCAGTACCTGGTGCATGTGGCTCTATCGGTTTTCAATGTGAAATTAAGTTACAATCAGTGGAAAGTATGGGCTACTCCAGTAAAGACAATAGAGGTGAGCTTATGATGAGGGGCCCACAAATGTTTAAGGGTTACTATAAGAACAAGGAGGAAACATTAAAGTGTTTATCTGCTGATCAGTGGTTCAGCACTGGTGATGTTGCTTGGATTGACAATCTCGGTAGACTCCATATTATTGACAGGGTCAAAAACTTTTTCAAGACAGCACATGGTGAATATGTTTCTCCAGAAAAAGTAGAAAATAGATACTTAGCATCCAATCCAATTTTGGCCCAAATGTTTGTTTACGGTGATTCTTATAAATATTTTCTTGTTGCTATTTTAGGAATTGATTATGACCATGGCTTAAATTTCCTTCGAAAATATTGTAATTATTCCGTCAATGACCCTTCAGTAGAAGAGGTTATATCTACATTAAACCAAATTCCCCACAAAAAACGTCTTCTAGAATTACTCAACTCCAATGTGAAGACTAGTTTGAATGGAATCGAAAAGCTTCAGAACTTCTATATCGATACCAATCCTCTTACTGTAGAACGTGATGTTGTTACCCCAACTTTGAAGATAAAAAGGAGTATTGCTTCTAAGTTCTTTGGTCCTATTTTTTCCAACTTATATGATAACGAAGGTTCGTTGATGGATGCGAAATCCAAGTTTTAGAAACGGAATTTAGTCTCGTTTTGACTTGCCCAATAGAGTTTTTAGTTCTACAAATTATATACAGTCTCTCATCTTCGGCCCACAATCCTATCATACTTTATTCAATCAAATCTTTCTAAAGTAATATATCAGATTTTACAAGGTATAATTAGCGATAAGACAACATGGCACCACCACCACCAATAATTATAGATGCACAGGCTGTAAGTGGAATTACAGGTTCAATATCTCTTGCTTGTTGGATTATCGTCTTTGCTCCACAAATTTATGAGAATTTTAGAAGACAGTCTTCTGAAGGTTTATCATTACTGTTTATTATCTTATGGCTAGCTGGAGATGTATTCAACGTTCTCGGTTCGGTATTACAAGGTGTTTTGCCTACAATGATAATCTTAGCCATTTACTACACATTAGCAGATATTGTTTTACTCTGGCAATGCTTGCGTTACGGTGATGGAAGTAAGGCCGACTACATTCATTTATCGCCAGCTAACCCTATGAGTGAAGATGTTTTAGAAACTGCATTATCTAGAGAAAGTCACGAAAATTACATAATTTCTGAAAGCGACGAAAATACCAGTGACAACAGTAATTCCTTTACAAAATCATCAACATTTTCAAGCTTAAAATCAGGACTCATCAAAACTTTAATGGTTGCATTAGTAGTTTCGGCTGGTTTAGTAGGATGGTACATTTCTTACTTGAAAGATGCTAAAAGTGGCCACAAACATAAGCCTCAAGATTTAGTATATGATCCACTTGCCCAATCTTTTGGCTGGCTTTGTGCTGTCCTCTACTTAGGTTCTAGGGTCCCACAAATCTTGTTAAACTATCAACGTAAATCTTGTGAAGGAATCTCATTTATGTTCTTTTTATTTGCATGTCTTGGTAACTTGACCTATGTCATTTCTATTCTTGCAATCGACATGAGCTGGCATTACATCTGGGTGAACTCCTCATGGTTAGCTGGTTCATTGGGAACTTTGGGTTTAGACTTTACTATTTTCGTTCAATTCTTCTTGTATAATGAAGACGAAGGTGTTGACGACGAAAGCAGTTTGACTGCTAGTTCCCAAAGCAATTATGGATCTTTAGCATGATAGTTATATATCAAAATAAAAAAAAAAAAGTTTAGATATTTATTATATCGATTTCTTTTGCTTGCTCATAAGAGAACTCTTGGATTAACTCTTTCTCATATATCGATCCATAATGGTTGAGAATTTGTCTGCTTCAAAGTTTTTAAAAAAAATGGAACAACCATTCTATTAATAGTCTATTCACTTTTATTTATTATGTATTATTACTATCATATAATGAAATGATGTATATTAGAGAAATTCATGTAAAGTATTGTAGGAAATTTAATTAGTGCTACAAAATATTCTCAAGTACTTCATATTGGCAAAAAGTTCTTATGACCGTTAAGACCGATATTATTAATGCGAACTTTTGCCATTGCTTATATATTATAATAACTATCTTCTTTTGAAATACACGGGAAGTAGAACAAGAGCAAATGTCATGAGCTCAATTGAGGATTCTAAATTGATTAAAAGGCGAAAGAGACCTAGCTTGGTTTGTGAAAACTGTAAGAGAAAAAAAATTAAATGTGACAAGTTAGAACCTTGCTCACAGTGTATAAAATCTAACTCAGCGGATACTTGCCGCTATGATCCGGTTGTTATTAAAAGGCGATCAGTATACACTAAGCAGCTACCATATGTAGCTAGTGCCAAAACACCATTAAAATTTGCTTATGGAGTCTCTACTGGAGAGGTTAATACGAATGCAAATAATGTAAATAGAGACAATGCAGCTACGGCTAATTCACACACAAGTGAATTAGCAATGTTAAAAGAAAGACTCGCTCAACTAGAGTCTGCAATAAACTCTAAGGGAGAACAGAAGAGAACGTATAACTCATTGGAGCACCTGTATAGCGAACCAATTAAAAATGGCATTCAGGCAATAACAAAAGTAGCGGAGACGAATAATATTCCTAATCTCCCTAACGTGCCTCTAACTCAAAGTTATTTTCCTAATTCTGGATTACTCAACAATTTCAATTCTTCTAATAAGCCTCTTGAAATGCCACTAATTAACAGTATTTCTGCAACCTCTAATTACCTAAATGGCTCAAATTACAGAAATATACCTATACCTAAAGCATCTCAAAGTACAAACTACTCCAATACCTTAGGTGAATCAAGTTCCAATAACTATGCGAAAATTCTTCATATTTCGAGTACTCCAAATAGCTACGGTACTAGCAGTGGTTATCCTTCCTCTAGGGAGTATACAACTACTAACAGTTCTAGCGCAAGTACTGCTGACAATTATCTGCTGCGTGGTTCTATATCATCATTATTAACACCAAGTAGTATATCATTAACATTGGCAGATTATAATATGAAAACGTCAAGCGTAATGAATGGAGAGGTACCATATGGAAGTGAATCTGATACTATCAATTTTTATGAGAATTACACGTCATTGTATGTTAAGGAGCATATAACCAGGGTAAATTTTGGGCCTTTTGCTTGGTCGTCCATTATGAATAGGGACATGGGTTTGAGGGTTTTATGGGACTATGTAGTGAAAAAGAAAAAGGAGAAATCGGTAAATTCAGGTCATTTCTTTGGAAGAGTAAATGACATCACTAATGTTATGAATTTGTCTTCAGTTAACGATTTGACAGAGAAAGCATTTAAGAAGAGGGCTTTTGAAACTGACGGATACACAAATATGGTACCGTATAATAATATTATCACATCACAGAAGGAATTTAAGAATTCAAAATTATCTAAAGATGTATTACCATTGGGTTTGACGTATTTTGAGGGTCAAATCAATCGCGAATTGCAGTTGATTGATAAAATTCAGTTAGTATTGCCTACTGCTGAAATAATATGGAAACATCTAGACATGTTTTTCAGAAAAATATATCCTTGTTTCCCATTTGTGGATGAAGAATGTTTTAGAAGCGAGGTGAAACGTATTATCCCAGGGGCTATAGGAGATAAAATAACACTCAATGTTGAAAAGAAGTTGGATTTGGCGGTTATGGGAACTTTATTAATTATTTTGAGAATATCATACCTATCTTTATTCTGTAACATACCATCGGTAAATGAGTCATTTTTAAATACTACCGACCCAAGCCAGGAAGCTCAAGATATGAAAATATTATTATCCACCCCAATCAATGTTAGTGTAATCGACGTTGCGCAGTTATGTTTGGATCAATTCCTGTTATTCAGGAAACCAACTTTTCTTTTAATGCAGTTTGCTCTTTTTTTTAGAATATATCATACCTATGCACCTGAAGACGGTGATGGTGCTGATGGTGGTGAATCACAAGTGTATACTTCTCTTTTAGTTCAGATGGCATACTCATTAGGATTGAATAGAGATCCAGATAATTTCCCTGAGGTTTGTACAGATAAGAGGGTCAACAATCTTTCGAGGAAAATTTGGTACTATTTACTTATGTCAGACACATATCAAGGATATGTATTTGGAAATCCAATGACAACATCTGATATATATTACGATACCAAGATTCCTTATTATGAAGAAGGCTGTTCCAACTGCAGAGATGAGGAAATAGAAAAACATTTGTTGGAGTGTATGCAATCTTGGTTTCCGTTAAGGGAAGCTGCAGATGATGTTTTAAAATTGGTTTTAAGAGTTAAAGAGAAAACTAGTATGCCTGATTTGTGTGAAAAACTTTCTAAGGTAGAAATATTACTTAGAGACCATTGTGGGGAATTGGATGACGTTTTAACAAACTCCTTTGATGATAATAAGAATCGTTTTAGTCAAGTGATCAAATTGAAAATTGGATTATGTTATTCCGCATTTTTATTCACAATTTACTTTTATTTTTATCTTTATTATACCGAAAAGAAAAACTATGATTTGGCTTATTATTATATAAAAAAGATTTTTTTGATATCTACTTATATTGTAATGCCAAATTATTTTGAATTGTTGGGTATTTGCAACACATTGATCAATCCATGTTTGGAAGTATTTATTCATAAGTCAAATCAAATATGTATAGCATGGATTGTAAAAATTAACTTCACAATTTGGTACTTCAAAGAACAACCAGACCACGAGAAAAAATTAATGACTGACCCAGCATATGCTGCGCATTATAAGCTGTGTTGTCAGTTTTCTTCTTGCTTAACCAGATGCGCTGAAGTTTCAATTGCTGCAATTTCAAAAATTAGTAATAGATACTATTATGCGTGGAGAATCACTAAAAGCCATACTTATTTATTGAAAGTTGTTACGAACGAAGAATTTTACCGAGTAAATACTGAAAATGGTCATCAAATTCCAACGTGCTCTTTTACCACTGAAATGTTACAAGAATTGATTAAAATATGTGAAATTCCATTAAGTAAATTAGGGAAGAGCAACTCCAACATTACAGAATTTTGTAAGGATATAAATAAGTATTCTCAACCATGGTCGCCTATCAACAAGTATGCTTCTAGAGGTTATGGTGAATGTATGAAATCTACATTTTCGCCTCCGAAAAATGAAAATGAGTTTGGTCTTGATTATGAATCTTGTGCTGATATTGATAATTTATGGTTGCAAATGTTAATGATGAAACAGGAAAATAAACAAGCAGAAGGCAATCAGAGCTTTTCCTTTGAGACACCAAAGCCAACCAGTTTTTATAACTCTTTCACTGAAAACGGAAAGCAACAACCAGAAAAACAAACGAGTGAACTGCAAAGAACTCATATTGATCCTCTATCACCAACACCTATGGATGATTACAACAAAATTAACCTCGATCCAGACTCGTCCGCTCGCTTTGATATATTCAGTGATCTTCCAATCAGCGATATGTTTAATCATTAGTAGCACATAAAAATTATTATGGGTAGAAACAAGGTGATGGATATATAAAAAAAATTTAAAGAAAATATGTGATTAAAATTGTAAGGGAATGTATTATCTAATTTTGGCATATTCACTAATTGTATAATTTAATAACTTATTTAATAATATACGAATTAATATTATTGTCAATTCTGCAGCATTCTCATTCCAATAGTGGCTTATAACCCATAAAAGTTGCAAAATTTCGTAATTGCGCGTATAATAATTAAAGTTGACCAATATAGAAATGATAGAATAATTAATTTACCGTAGTAAATATCAGAAGATGTTTATAGTATATCTAGATTAACTTCTTTGGTCAGATTAGCTTGAAGAATTGTCTAGTGCTTTAATTCAATTTATAACTTAGCCTAGTTTTTGTTAACTTTGAATTAATCAAAATCTTGATACAAAATAAAGGTAAGGAAGTTAATTAGTTGTATCATTTATATTGATTCAATTTGGAAGCAAAGATTTGTATGACACAAATAATATGGATGTCATTTTTATCATGAAACGTAATTTTTTATCGGAATACAAGCATAATGTAATTGTGAGATAAGATAACTTCTATACGTCAAATAAATGAAGAAAAATAATATCGAAATATTTAGAGGCTATAATCTATCATATTTTTATAGGTTATAAATCCTAACAATCTATTAATTGCCAATGTAAATAAGTCATAAATGCTTCTTACATACATCCAATGGGATAGCTGATTCCAGGGCCATCACAGTTAAGGCATCAGTAAAATTATATACAAGTATAAAAAAATATGAAGTTAGTAGATCGGTTGTTTAATTAGTTGAAGTAACTAACGATATACTAACGTATTGTGTTGTATTTATTAAGCAGAAGACTTAATTTGAGACCCCGAATACGAAGTATTATCTTAAGCAATCAAAGGATATAAAGCATCGGTTTTTTTTTTTGTACCATCATTAATTGAAAGAAATAAAGAATCAGAAGTAAATTATTCCCTCTCAATAAAGCTGACTTCCTTAATTATAACAATTTTTATGTTTGTGTTATTTTAATAATTGCAAAAAGAATAATATTAAGAAATATGATTATTTGCTCGAAAGCTATGCAGTACAAAATAGCGGAGTTATCACAATAGAGCCTCAACACTACTAAGCTTCCTAACGAGTTTGATTTAGTTTGGGGGCACCAATTTGCTAAATCCCCAAGATACTGTAAGACTTTTATGATTTTATCAGACCCACCAGTACTATTCCATTTACTTATCTTGCTTATCTCCGTATTAATAATCTCGTCACTCTTATGAAAAAAAAACTTATATGCAGTCTATGGTTAAATTACTAAGTCACAGAAATGTTAAATAACGGTTGTTATCTTCATTTTGACTGTTATTAATAATAGATTATTAGGCAGATTATAAGTATTGCTTGATGAATAAACATAGTAATTGATTTTTTATTTCCAAGTACGATAAAAATCAAGTTTATGGCCCATTATGGATGGTAAAGTTGATAAACAAGTACGTAAAAGGAATAAACCTAGTTTTTCATGTACAAATTGCAAGGCCAGAAAAGTAAAATGCGATCGAAATCAACCTTGTTCTTCGTGTGTTAGGTCTAGGCTTGACGAATCATGTATATTCAATGTTAAAAAACCGTCTGGTGTAGTATTCAGAGCGAATACTGAGGCGAATACTAAGAAGGAAGATGGAAACAAAGGTCTGACCATAAATGAATTACAGGCTTTAAAAGAGAAAATAAACCAGCTAGAGAAATCATTAACTGAGTCTTCTGAAAATCAGGATGTAAGCGAGAGAAGATTGCTAGCCGTAGGACAATCTAGTGATGGAGTACAAAGAGAAATCAAAATATTTGAAATTCCACCAGTTGAGAGTGATAATTCATTCAATATCTATGAAGGCTATTGCAGCTTGTATATCAAGGATCCTTATAGAAGAGTGAATTTCGGCCCGTTGACATGGCTGTGCTTTATGAATAAAGATCCATGGCTCCGAGTTCTCTGCACATACACAAATGAACACGATGATTCTTGCATTTGCATATACACGAAGAAAATACCTAGAATAAATAAGAAAGATTCTTCTGTTTTCAGTAGCAGCGAAACTGATGAACTAAAAGGAGGCAAGATTTCAGAAAAAGTGTTCCGCAGAAGATTGCTTGAGCAACTTGGTTATGACGAATTAGCTCCATTTAAGTCCCCAAATAATATACGACCGGAAGAATTTATCAAGCAATCTAAAAGCTTAAATTCTAGTAGTATAGCCTTTGCTAGAGCCTTGTTTGATGGTAAATTTGATGCCGAATTGCATTTATTTGAAAAGATTAAAAGAGTAACCCCTAAAAAGAAGGCATTGTGGTCTTTGGTTGATATATTTTTTGAGAGGTTGTACCCCTTCATGCCATATGTTGACCAGAGGGATTTTATCACAACCTTAACAAAGATATTTGGACCTGTTGCTTATGTAGATGAAGCCGTCCAAGAAATTAACCTCAAAAGAAAGCTTGATCTAGCTATTGTTGCACAATGTCTCATTATTATTAGATTAACATATCTCTCTTTATTTTCGAACAGAGAATGTGTCAACGAATATGTAATGAATACCCCTACATCACCAGAGGCATCATATGACTACAGATATTTATTATCGACTCCTGTTAATCTAACGACTATCGATGTTGCTCAGAAATGTATTGACACCTTTCAATTTTCTAGGAAATCTAATTTGACAGTACTACAGGCTTTGCTATATATGAGGATATATCGGAAATTAGCTCCTGAGTATGGCGATGGATTAGATGGAGGTGATTCCTTCGTAGGATCAGCTGTAATAGGTCAAGTTGCTATATCCTTGGGACTTAATAGAGAACCAAACAATTTTCTAGATACTTGTAATGACGAACGAACTAATAATTTAGGAAGAAAAATTTGGGCATCAATTGTTCAAGAATCTTATTTAAATTCAATGATGAGTGGCTCATATTGTATACTTAACATCCGTAATGCTGATGTATTAGAGCCTTATTTTGATGGTAAGAATAGTAATATTTACGATTCAGATTTGGAAAGAACGATATTAGAGAACTTTACTTGGTTGCCAAATAAAATCCCACTTGATGATTTTTTGGACAATGTTACAACTATAAAAAAATTCATATTAACTAATGAGTTTACTAACGATTTAAATAATATTGAAAAAGTATGTTTGAAGGAATTATTAACCATCGGCAATTCTTCATACAGAAAAGAAATTCAATTTCTTGAAGTGAAAAGAGCACAATTATTTCTAGTAATTAGAAGCTCCTTATTGGGTGCATATTCTCATTTATTTTTTCATTTTGAAGGGACTAACAATACAGATATGTCATTTTTCTTCGTTAAGAAACAGTATTTGATATTGTATGAAGAGTTTATACCATATTACTTTGAAATAGTATTAGGCAAATACAATTCCTTCGGCTTGGCTCTAAATCCTTCTATAATATTATGCTTGCATAAATCAAACCAATTTAATTTGTACTTACTTGCTAGATTAAGATATCTAAAACTATACCTGGAAAAGAATCCAAATCATTTGAAAAATCTTAATCAAAATGCTGGGTACAACAGACATTACAATGCTGTTTCTAACTTGATTGTCAATGTTAAAAGAGTATTAGAACAAATTATTATATGTCTCACAAATTTTGCATCAAGATATTATCATGCTTGGAGAGTTTCTCGAGCACATACCCTATTGTCACAATTCTTATTACAAGATGATATATACAAGACTATGTTAGAAGATAGTACTTATTTCAAGAGTGATAATTTTAATGAGAACGAAATAAGCGAATTGGAAGAATTGACAAGTCACATCATTAATAGGTTCACACGGATTATCAATTATAAAGATTTCCATGATTTAGTAGTACCTCAATTTTTCGAAGATCCACAGCATTTTGGCTCTCCACAAACGAGTAGCAGCAATACTAGCACAACAAGTTCTGACCAAGCATTTCCTATCAATGAAGAGATCGATAAGTTATGGTTACTGATGTTCCTGGACGAAACTTACCCTAGTGTGCTTGGACTTGACTATGAATTCGAGCTCTCCAAAGATAATGTTGAACAGGAGGGTTTAACTGATCCAAGTCTTAACTATTTCATTTCTGATTTCAAAATATAAAATTAAATTAGCTTATTGTTGACTTCTAGAATATGTATATTACACCCACCCCAGTTATATTTATTATATTTACATGATTAGATATGAATTAACGCTTTGCATACGTAAGAATGACTTCATCGCCAAATTTCTTCTTCAAGTCTTCCTCCTTATAACCCTCGAGGCAATTTGTTGATAAGATTTCATTTTCAAATTCTAGAAATGCTAAATTTCTGATTTTAACATAACGAGAATTAATAAATCCAAAGAACTGTTCGAAGTATTCGGATAAGGTATCATTATTTGTATCTGCGGATAAGTTTTGAATTAACAAAATCTCGTTAGCAGGTAATGCAGACCAATCATTTTTCTTCACTTTCTTTAACGGAGGCTCTTCAATTTGGGTTTCTGACTTTTCTAGGTTTCTTTTGACTTTAAGTTCTTTCCTTTGATCTATCTCAGTTTCGTCTTTTCGTACCTCTGAATAGTATTTATCGGAGTTCTTCTTAGCATATTGCACATTCACTGTTCTTTGAAATAAAGCGCGAGATTTTTTATCCTCTACTGCTCTTTTGGCTGACTCTACAGAATCATAGGTTATAAATGCCTGACCCTTCATCTTCAAATTTTTGTGAGCCGTTATTTGAATAATATTACCATATTCTTTAAATATTTTTTCCAATTCTCCTTTGAGAGTATTTAAGGAAACCTTTTCATTAAGGTTATTGATATAAATTGTTTCTTTAATCTCATCACTTGACATTTTGGCCAATCTATTAACTGTTTATGTTAACCAATACCAGCATTTTTGATAATTCAAATTGAGATGTATTATATGCAGGACTGGGTGATGCAATTCTTGAAGAACTTCTGAATGGTCTTTTTTTATATATAACTTCGTCAGGTTACGTAAAGAACCAGGAATACTAAGAGAGAGGAACCAGGTTTTTCAATAGAAAGTTATAAGTAAAGCAAATTATCTTTCGCTTAAAAGTTAGTAACAATAAAAAGTACCAAATGCTTATCTTTTAAAAGGTAAGATAGAAAAGTTATGGAAAGTGATACAACCACTAAAATAGCTAAGAAAAGAAACAAGCCATCTCTCACCTGTAAGAACTGTAAACAGAAGAAAGTAAAATGTGATCGCGGACAGCCATGTTCTGCCTGTGTGAAATCTAAAACTGGTTCAACTTGTACTTATGATAATAAATGGAAATCAATACTTTTTAAGAAGAATATTAATCTTGAGAGGGGCCCAAATTACAAGAAGAATAACTCGCAAGAGGAAATAGATCGCTTGAGGAAGAAAGTAGCTCATTTGGAAAAATTATTGGAAACTTCACCACGCTCAAGCATTAGCGTAATGCTGGAGGATACTTCTGTTTCCACACCCCAAGAGATTTCAGACTTCAACCAAATCCCTAGAGGAAATGAAGGGGATTATTTTTATTTGTATGAGGGGTATTCCAGCATTTATGTGAGGGAGCCATATCGTAGGTCTAATTTTGGTCCACTAACTTGGCTGTGTTTTATAACTAAGGACTTCTGGCTAAAAGCTCTTTGGAAATACGCCAATGAAAACGATGACATGAGTATTTCATTATACAGCACTTCTATGAGGAAATTAGGACAAAATGATATATCTGTTTTGAGACAAAGTTCTGTAGGCAATTTTGCAGACAACAAAGTTTCTGAATTGATATTTCATAGAAGAGTTTTAGAACAAGATGGATATGATGAACAAGCTCCTTTTAAATCCCTACATAACTTGAAGCCAGAAGAATTTATTCAGCAAACTAAAAATATGAATCCTAGTAGCATTGCATTCGCAAAGACATTATTTGAAGGTAAATTTGATGCTGAGCTACACTTGATTCAAAAGATAAAGATTGTTACTCCTAATAAGAAAGCATTTTGGTCCCTTATTGACATATTTTTTAAAAATTTGTATCCTTTCATGCCCTTCGTGGATCAGTACGAATTTACAAGTACGTTAACCAGTGTGTTTGGGCTGATTAGCTACTTAGACGAACCGATAGATGATGTTAAAATCCATAGAAAACTTGATCTTGCAATAGTAGCCCAATTTCTTATTATTATAAGATTAACATATCTTTCTTTGTTTTCAAATAGGGACTGTGTGAACGATCATATTATTAACAGCAACATATCATCACAAACATCATATGATTATAAATATTTACTATCAACACCTGTAAACCTAACAGCTATAGATGTTGCTCAAAATTGCATAGATACGTTTCAGTTTACTAAGAAAAATAACTTATCCATTTTGCAAGCATTATTATACATGAGAATATACCATAAATTAGCACCTGAATATGGAGATGGTTTAGATGGAGGTGACTCAATGATAAGCTCTGCAATTTTAGTTCAAATGGCCGTTTCTTTAGGGCTCAACCGAGAACCTGATAAACTTGAAGATGCATGTAATAATCAAAAGATAAATCATTTAGGAAGAAAGATATGGGCAACTATTGTTCAGGACTCGTACTTGCATTCCATAACCAATGGGACGCCAATTACTGTGGATACAAGAAATTCTGATGTGGAAGAACCATTTTTCAATGGTGAAAATAGCAATATTATTGATTCTAATCTCGAAGCATCTATCGTACAAGAGTTAACTTGGCTTCCTAACAAACTCTCATTTCATAGATTTCTTGAGAGTGTAATTTATATTAATAACCCTATTCAAGCCAGCAGCTTTATTGCTGAGTTGAATCATATCGAGAAAAAATGTTTGGAAGAGTTGCTTACTATTGGCGAGGGATGTAGCAATAATGGTTTCATAGTATCGGAAATCAAAAGAGCCCAATTATTTCTCCAAATACGAAGTTCTTTAATTAGTGCTTATTTTCATTTGTTTTTACACTATGAAAAGTCTCAGAACATTGAGATGTCCTTTTTCCTTATCCATAAGAAATATACTATATTTTATGAGGAATTTATTCCTTACTTTTTTGAAGTTATTCTTGGAAAGTATAGCTCATATGGATTAATATTAATTCCAGCCATTGAACTTTGTTTACACAAGTCTAATCAACTAAACTTATACTTTCTTGCTAGAGTCAGATATCTTAAATTATACATGGAAAGAAGCCTGCAGCATTTAGAGAACCTTAACCATAATTTCAACTATAACAAGCGTTATAATATTCTTATAAATATAGTTGATAACATTAACAAAGTTGGTGAATTAACAACTATGGCAATTGCAAAGTTTGCATCAAGATATTACCATGCATGGAGAATCTCTCGAGCTCAAAATCTACTAGTAAGTATTTTGATGAAGGATGAACTTTATGAAGAGCCATGGAAATCTGGATTGGAATTAAAGTCATTTAATTTTAGTATTGAACAATTGTCCAATTTAGAAAAGGTCACTAATTTGGTTTCAGATAGACTTACAAGAGTCGTGAATTATAGAGACTCTTACGACCAAGAAGTACCACAGCTATTTATAAATCCAAAACAGCATGAGAGTCCAAATCTTTTGAATACGAATAACTCAAACACTTCACCGGGGGTTTATTTACCCAGCAATGAAAATGTGGATAAAATATGGCTACTGATGTTGCAAGACCAGTTATATCCGAATGTTATTGATTTAGACTCAGATTTTGATCTAATTAAGGGAGGTTTTGACCTATGGGACAATGCAAATCTATTCAGGCCTCTGCTTTTTGAACATGTGGAGAAAGCTTTGTAATTTTTTCTTTTTTTTGAAAAAATCAATGAGCAATGTTTTTATTTCTTAAGTTTGATAATTATCCCTTTTATAATTTACAAATAAGAAAAATTATTTACTTTATAAAGTCCCAGACTCTATTCAATAACATATTCTAACAACCGATAACTACCACATATGTACATACCTCTTACAACAAGTTATCGTACTTTTTAATGCCTTTTTGCACCACATATATACCTCTTATATTTTCACTACTATCCTCATGGCAATATTTCTAATTAATACTATACTTAGGCTATGGCATTTTAAAAAAGGTGACATTATAAGAAGTATCTTCGTAAATAAATTAATAAATACTCTCCAGGCTACTTGCAATTGCTGCTTAATTTCTTTTTTGTTCATTAACCCATCAGTATATAGTATACCTACACCTGATATCACGGTAGCTGCCAATTCTCTAGAAAACGTTTCTACATTCTGTTTGCATTCTGAATTGGTGGAATATCGTCTATTGCAAAACATAAATTTAAGTGATCAAATATGCGAAAAGCATACAAATGTCCCGAAATAAACGAATGTTCCGATCAAAAGCATAAGCAATCTTGGTCTAAAGAATCAGAAATACTTGAAACCTGATCTCTGCGTTCTTTTTCACCAGATTTGTGTCTTACTGTGTCACTCATTATTATGGCCGCGTATACTGGTCAAGATTTATCTATTTTTCAAGATGTTTACCTAAATAGCTTTGTGTAACATATTCTTAGGTTAGGCATTTACGGTTTATGAACCTATAAGCCTCTCTTGGCGCCTCCGGAATAACGATACTGGTGGGTGCAGATTTTATCGACGCATTTCCATGCTAACTACAATCGCCACAAATCCTACTTTTTGAAGAGCGCTATATTGCGTTTAAAATTAAGTTAGGGTTCTAGATAGCTTTCATAACACTCAAGCGATCAACTAATGCCTGCATGCACCCTGCATAATATTAAAAAATTTCCTCCATTAGCAGCATTTGGATTACATTTATATTTTGTATTGTTCTTCGCGCGTGTGTAATCCCGTACCGGTATTTGGCTTAACACTATAATGAAAATTCGCATTTTCAACCAATCAAATTATTTTTAAATGTAAGCATACATCTTAAACGTGCACGTGACGAATTCATATCGTTGCATATCTCATATTTAAATCTTTACATGTGTGCAAGCAAAAATTTGTATACAAATAGGTGTTTTTTAGCATAACAGGTTTTGAAAGAAATATACATCCGTTTGTTCTTAAAGTACCATTTTGATTATTATTTTCATTAGTTGGAAGCCACAAATTATTAGCTAAATAGTGGAAATACTTGTCAAAACAAATAACAAAGGATACGTGCATCTGAAATTCCACATTAATTATTAGCAATCGAATTAAGATCATTTCCAAGAGTAGAAATAGATCATATATCAAACCCCTGAGTTATTATTAATCCAATATTTTATATATTCAAATATGTCAGTCGTTGCGTTGAAAAATCAAGTTGGCAAACTTTTTACTAAGAATAAGTCTGATGATGAGTTAAGCAGAGTTGAGGGTTTATTAGAAGAAGGTCAATCACCATATGGCTCTACCGAAGACAGTGACAGAGCGCTGGAAATTGCCAGAGAAGAAGCTATTCTCAATGTGACCAATTCTAACTATACAAAGGAAGAAGAAGAGCCGGAAGGTTTTTTCAGCAAATTTGATCCTAGAGTCATGTCCGATATAATCATTGGTTTATCGGACGGTTTAACTGTGCCATTTGCATTGACCGCAGGATTATCATCATTGGGTGATTCCAAGCTTGTCATTACTGGTGGTATGGCTGAATTAGTATCTGGTGCTATATCTATGGGTCTTGGTGGATTTTTAGCTGCCAAGTCTGAATCTGAATACTACCAATCTCAAGTTAAGAAGGAAAAGCTTGATTTCTTTAAGAAGCCAGAAGAAGTTAACCAAGATGCAGCCGAAATATTGTTTGAAGTGGGTGCATCTGAGCAAACCATCTCTTCATTTTTGAAAGATTTAGATAGTAAACCAAAGAACTTGATTGAATTTGTCATTAGATTTGGAAGAGGTTTAGAAGAGCCTGCTGAAGGTAGAGAATTTACTTCTGCTCTCACCATTGGTTTGTCATATTTCTTAGGTGGTTTTGTTCCATTATTACCGTACTTTTTCTGTAGTGTAGTAAAGACCGGGTTGCTTGTTTCAGTCATCGTCATGTTAATTACCTTATTCCTTTTCGGTTTTATAAAGACTTCTATATCTTTAGGAGAGGACTGTGGAAATGCGAAGAAAGTCAGTGAAGGTTTTCAAATGGTTGCTACTGGTTCCGCCGCTGCAGGTGCTGCATGGACTTTAGTGTACTTCATTGATAACTGAGATCATTTTGGATGATTTACTTCGTATATTTACAATTCAAACTATTGCATTTTGTTCTAGTGATGGCCTTAGCATTTATATTACCCATCTTTTGGAACTGAACTATTAATCATTTATTTTTATATATATGTCTATGCTAACTATTAGTTCATAATTATATCTAGGCGTAATTGAATAATGCTTAGTATTCGTATATACGCTAGACTAAATTCTATAAAAACTATAACGAATATTAGTCTTGTCTATTTATTTTAATATAAGCTAGTTTAATAGATCCATTGTAAACTGTAAAAACCTCAAACTGTAAATTCGCAGTTTAACAGTTAGTGGCGTTTAAAGCTCACTTACAATTTAATTGCCATAGTTAAAGACATTTCTTATTTAAGTTTAAACAGGTTCCAATGTCACAAAGATTTGCTGAAATTCTTTCTAAAGTAGCTCTTCCAGTGGGTATAGCGGTTACATTAGGTCAATCCGCATTATATGATGTCGAAGGTGGTAAAAGAGCAGTTATTTTCGATAGATTAAATGGTGTTCAACAAAGTGTTATTGGGGAAGGTACTCACTTGTTGATTCCATGGTTACAAAAGGCAGTTATTTATGATGTTAGAACGAGACCAAAAACTATTGCTACTACTACAGGTTCTAAGGATTTACAAAATGTCTCCTTGACTTTAAGAGTTTTGCACAGACCAGATGTGATGAACTTACCAAAGATCTACCAAAGTTTAGGTTTAGATTACGATGAAAGAGTTTTGCCTGCTATTGGTAATGAAATATTAAAGAGTGTTGTAGCACAATTTGATGCAGCAGAATTAATTACTCAAAGAGAAGTTGTCTCAGCCAGAATTAGACAAGAATTATCTAAGAGAGCAAACGAATTCAATATCAGATTAGAAGATGTTTCAATTACCCATTTGACTTTTGGAAGAGAATTTACCAAGGCTGTTGAACAAAAGCAAATTGCTCAACAAGATGCTGAAAGAGCACAATACTTAGTTCAAAGGGCTGAGCAAGAAAGAAGAGCTGCTGTTATCAGAGCTGAAGGTGAAGCTGAAAGTGCAGAAGTTGTTTCCAAAGCCTTAGCCAAAGCTGGTGATGGTTTATTGATGATCAGAAGATTAGAAGCTTCCAAGGAAATTGCTGCTACTTTAGCAAGTTCTCCAAATGTTTCTTATTTGCCAAGTAGCAACGGTGGTAATGAAGAAGGTTCTAAGAACTCCTTATTGTTAAATGTGGGACGTTAAGGGCCTAATATTATCATTTGTACATAGTTTTTCTTATTTCTTATATTTGCTATTTACACCAGTATCTATAAGTTACTCATATATCTAAAAGAACAAGTTCATTATTAACTCCAGGAGTAGTTACTTCACCATTATGTATCAATGATTCTATATCTTTAATTTCTTTCACACAAGCACTAGTTAAATTTAAAATATCATCGCTGGTTTTACCTACCACAACATCATCCTCTACTCTAATACCAATACCTTGGAATGCTTTGGGCCATTTGTTATCTTGTGGGATATATAACCCTGGTTCAATGGTAATCACGTTACCACTGACTAATTTTTTAAATCTTGATGTACCAGGTATATCATGTAAGTCCAAACCTAAATGGTGACCAATGTAATGAGGATATAATATTCTGGCAACTTCTGATCTAGATACTCCTTGAAATCCTGGGAGATTTCTCAAGCCATCTACTAAGAAATCAACTGACTTTTCATGGAGATCATTAAGTGACAAACCACTTGCTTCATGACACAAATCAATGCACTTCTTATTTGTATCTAAAACAACTTTATAAAGATCTTTTTGTGGATCACTAAAACCTTGAGAAGAGTTTGGCCATGCTCTTGATATGTCGGCACAATAACCACCTAATTTTCCACCAGCATCAATAAACACCAATTCATCTTGATATAAAATGTCATCATTCCTAGTGTAATGAATTGTAAGTGCATTCTTTCCACTGGCAACTACGGGAATATAAGCCTGTCTATCACACCCACCTTTCACAAATTGGTAATCCAAAAACTTAGCTAAAGTCTTTTCTGTCACAAATGGAGAATCAGAGCCAACTTGAGCCATAGCTAAATTGATAGCTCTACTGGAAATAATGGATGATGCGTACATGACGTTCACTTCTGCTTCAGATTTGATTTCTCTTAACTCGGAGATTTCGCTGGATAAAGATCTTACATTTCTACCAGGTCCCTTTATAGCATCTCTAATAGTTTGTGGTATTTTTGAGGATTCACCAATATTGAAAAAGTTCTGAAATTTGGAGCTTGTGTTCAACCCACCTTTCAACCTGCTTTTATCATCCCAGTAAATGTTATCATTTCTAGCAATAAGCTTGCTTAAATATCTTCCAATATTATCTATATTTTCTGTATAATCAGCATTGAAGTAGTCGTATGCACCCTCTAATCCCAGCTTGGCACCTTCCCATAATTCCACTTGAGGATTCTTCGGTGGAACCAACATATGCAAAACTGCATCCTCTGCTGTGCCATTATTCAGAACCTTCTCAATTATAGCAACTGAGTTCGGTTCTAACCATCCAGTCATATAATATAAGTCGTTATCTTGTTGAAATTCATGAAATACACTTCCAGAGCTATACTGAATTTGATTTCCAACTAAAATAGCTACAGATTTCGGAGGAAGTCTGTTCACCAACTCTAGCCTTCTATTATAGTATTCCAATGCACTTATTCCTGGAGTGAGATTACCTGGAGTAGGAATGTAGTGTGGTCTTGTTTCATGAGTAGGTTGACCAGTTAAGTATGGAGCTGACAAACTAGGCCTAGTTTTAATATTTAACCTTCTAATATTACTTAAGGAGTTTAACGATCCTCGAATATTACTCTTAAATGCTAATCTTATCATTTGTGATCAATAGTTTATAAATAGCCACTTCAGAATAGGAGACTAAAGCTCGACTTTTTGAAAAATTTCAAAATTGCAAATAATGTACGATCTACAAAAATGGGTATAATATATGAGGAAGGAAAAGGATATTGTATAGATAACCTGAAGGAAAAAGAGAATTCTAAGGTGCCCGGTAAAATTTTAAGCAATGGATTTGACGAATTGCCTTGGGATGAGTTTATATCGATTGATGACATAAATGAGCATGAAACTGAAGGAAAGGAAGAAACCCAAACAGAAGCAGTTTCGAAGAAGTTAACTAAACAACAGAAGAAAGAAATTAAGCAGCAAAAGAAAATACGAGCATTAAGAAAAAGGCAAATGAAACGGAAAGAAATTGGTGAAGGAGATCAATCTGCTTTTCTAGATTTTAATCCATATCAAGCACAGACAACTTTGAAACAGACATATTCTAAAATTTTAAAACAAAATAGTCATAAAACAAAAGAGGACTTCAAGATTCTTAATTATCACTCGATTTCTTTGTATAAATCAGATTTAGAGCATATTTTTCCAGAAGAATGGCTAAATGATAATAATATATCCTTTGTTTACGAACTAATTTACCAATTCTTTCTAAAGAACCCTGAAGATAACAATTATTCTAATCAGGTTGCAATGTTATATCCTTCATTAATACAATTGTTTTTGCATATGCCAATTAATGATGATATTGAGACTATTTTGCCAATGAGTGATTTAAAGTCTGCAAAATTCATATTCATGCCAATAAATTACGTAGACGACTATTATGGAGTAGACTTAGAAGATCTGAATAATGGTGATCATTGGATGTTAGGAGTTCTTTCCTTACTTGAAAATAGGCTTTATGTGTATGATTCCATGGTATTTGGAGAGGATGATGATACAACATCCGAGGATCAATTATTCTTGGAGTTGACTAAGAGGTTAGAAAAGTGTAAATCATTTGTTAAAGGCAATAGAAAAATTCAAATAATTAAGATGGCTTGTGACCAGCAAGATAACTTTGATGACTGTGGGGTATATTTAATAATGATTACTTGTACCTTAATTCATCGATTACTCTATAATGGACAAAATATAAATATAAATATAAACAATGTTGCATATAATCCATTATCAGCTAGATTGTTCATGATGAAGATTATTTATAAATTGGCGTCCTGTGCTTAATTAAGGAACTTTTCAATTAAAACTGCTCTTAATAATTTGGCCATGCTTTCGCTTTCTAACATTTCAGTTAAGTTATCAATTTCATTTGTTAATAATATTTCTTTATTACTATCCTCATTATTATAATAGAAATCACCCTGAACATTATACCCAATTCCCAGTTCACCTAACCCTAAACTGGAAATTAAGACCACCAAATTATTCGATATAGGGCCAACATCTTCATCTTCATCATATCCTAATAGGTTCATCATTTTTGGTCTCTTTATTTGTTTAGTCATAGATATTAATAATAAGAAACTTTTGAAATCAATCATTTGAAATAGATAATCCAAAAAGCCTGGGGACAGTTTATTCACAGATTCTGGTAAGATATGTCCCAAGGAGCTCGTAAACTTGGATATACACTCCGTATTTTTGAAAGTATTTTTTACATCCCTTAGTCTTAATTCAGATAATGGAACTAAGATGTCGTTGTATATTGAAAATTCAATATTGTCTTCTGATATCACAAATGAATCCACAAGTGGCTGGAACTCTGTATCTATTAAAGTGAGGTCCTTAAATGGCTTTGCTAGGATTGCGGAAAATGCAAATATGACCAAGATGCTTGATTTTAGAATTGGAGTTTTCAGTAATAATTCTAGCAATCGATTTCTGTCAGATTCGCTACTTATCATTGTTTCGATTTCTTGAAGACATTCATGGAATTTGAGCTGTTTAAATAAACCTAGTATATTTAGCCATTTTATCATCCAATAATATAAAAACTCAGCTGACACTTCTCCATTTTCATCCCTAAAAAGTGAGTCATTCTTATTATAGTAAAATGTAACTTTCTTATATATTGATTGCATAGATCTCAAAGGATCTGCAGAAAGAGAACTATTGCTGAGATTCACAAAAGATGCCGATTGAGAGAGGTCTTCATTATCCTCAGATACTGGCCAATATAACTGATAAAAGTTGATAATAAATTCCAAAAAGAAGTACTCCATATACCTGTTATCATTAAATTGTTTTATATTGACCGGTTGTGTTGTTTGAAATCTTGTCAAGTCTTTTAACTTCAGCAGTAAATAGTTCCCCAGAATAATCGATGCAATTGCTCCTTTCTTAATGGCATCAAATGCTCCTTTATCAGTATACTGATGTTTGGACATTATCTTAATTTTGTTATTTCGTTCATTTACCTCATGTACCCACGAATCGTTGAACTTGGAGCCTTTATCGTACTTTCTGCAATAATCTATTAAGAGTTGATATTGTGGATGGAGGGAGCTGTATTTATCCATCAACTCCAATGCTTTAGCCGCTAACTTCTTGGCCAATTCTACATCAACATTCAGATTTTCATTCTTGATAATGTGATAGAAATTGTATACCAACCCATTAATCTCTAGGAACGAAATATCAACATCACCACTGCTAGAGGGCATTTTACTGTTTTTTTTAATTATAATTTACCACATATATAAATATTCTATAATTTTACAACCCGCATTTTATCGTGATATCACCAAAAGATGATTTTGTTCTATTATACAAGCTATGTGACTCTATAAGTTATATACCCATCATGATCCTTTTCTATCAGTCGTTTACCCATTTTTTGTCATTATTGTCAATTTAACCTCCCGTCATAATAGCATTTTACTTGTCAGATAAGAACTACTCAAGTTAAAAAGTATCAGAGCCACTCCCCAGCAAAATGGGATCCATGTACTCATAGATAGTGACCCAGTTCTATAAATGGTCAGAAGTATAAGCCCAATAATTGCACTAGTGAAAAATGCCTGACATAAGCCAGATAGCATAAACAAGCCAAATGTAATCACGCACTTCAATAGAGTACGTTTCAATACCCGCCTATTATGTCTATGGTGTGTCATAAGCATGTTGTAGACTGCTAGTGATCCTGCAGCGAAATACAAGCAGCCAAAGAGTAACAATGACCATGCTACTGTGAAAATCCAGATATCCTTACTATAGTAGAGAAACAGACTCAGGTACGGATTATTAGTGCCACCAAACGGAAGATATAATGACGGAAAAGAAGGTCTGCTATACCCAATAGGTATATACTGTGAGCTGACGAATATAGTCATTGTATATTCGATTCTAATCTCCTACTTTTCAATGTCTAATGCCTTAAATATAAGAGCCATCTTCAAAGGTCCCAAAAAGAGCTTGGTTATGTGCAGGAACTCGAATCTCAATAGGTTAACTCAATCGCCACCTGGTTGAAGAAGAAGAATGCATTAGTGTTTTATTAAGAATTGAAGTAATTGAATAAGATGTCCAGAAGATACGATTCAAGAACTACTATATTCTCACCAGAAGGTAGATTATACCAAGTTGAATATGCACAAGAGGCCATATCTATGGCAGGTACCGCTATTGGTATCTTATCGAAAGAAGGAGTTGTATTGGCGTGTGAGAAGAAGGTAACGTCGAAATTGTTGGATAATGATGGATCAGCAGAGAAGCTCTACGTAATTAATGACAACATGATCTGTGCGGTTGCTGGTATGACTGCCGATGCATCGATTTTGGTGAATACTGCAAGAGTAAAAGCTCAGCAATACTTGAAGACATATTGTGAAGAGATTCCTTGTGAGATGTTAATCAAGCAAGTGTGTGACATCAAGCAGGGTTACACACAACATGGTGGTTTGAGACCTTTTGGTGTCAGTTTCTTATATGCGGGCTACGACGATAGATACGAATTCCAACTTTTCACATCCAAGCCATCTGGAAACTATGCGGGTTGGAAGGCCACCAGTATTGGCTCCAACAGTTCTGCTGCACAAACCTTATTAAAAAAGGACTACAAAGATGACCTCACATTGAAGGAAGCATGCGAATTGGCTATAAAGGTATTATCCAAGACAATGGACTCATCTAATTTGAACAGTGATAAGTTAGAATTTGCAACATTGAGCTTGTCTAGTGTCGACAAAACCAAAGTAATTCATAAGATCTGGAAGGATGACGATGTTAATATGTTGATCAAGCTGACTGGCGTTTTAGACGAAAAGAATAATGAAGATGATTAAATATGCACACATATAAATAAATTCTAATACATATCAAAATAGAGCGGTATATATTGCTTTCTGTAGTGTTTCAAGCAACCTTTTTTATAGTTGCTAGCTAACAGAACCACTATTGATAAATTTGAGAAAATAGTTCTCGATAATAAATTGCTATTTTATCTTCTTTAAAAAGATGGAATTGATCAGGCCAGGAATCCTGCTAAAATCATCTGGTTCACTCAGTCTAATTCATGATATTAACAGTAATAATGTCATTTCATTGAAGTTGAAAAAACAATTCTTAAAGCTTAACAAAGTTACGCTAGATCTCTTATCAACTGATTTAGCGAAGTATACGGAGGAGAGTGAAAATGAGGTAAAAAATGACAATGTTAGCATACTACAAGATGCATTTCAAGAACTTTATTACTTATTAGATATAGATCAATTTAAATTGACAAAAGTATCAGGAATTAATATATCAAGGTTCCAGGAAATCGATAATAAGATAAAAGGAATTGTGGTGGAAAATGCCATAGGACAGCAATTAAAGGATATTATTATAGAGTATTTGAACCTTGTTGTAAATTTGAAACTTTCGAACACATTAGTATATAATACATTAGTTTTGAAGAATAGATTGGCCTACTGGGAAAGAATCAACGATTCCACATTCAATAAAATCATATATTTCGTACAAATTTCACCCATAAAAATTGTTGAATTATTTAAATCTATTGGAGAGAATGCCCTTGATAGTCTCAAGAATGAGCAAGTAACTTTCGCCACTTTTTCGCTGGTTGATTCTAATGCTCTGATATACTATAATGCCCAAGTAGCAAAGCAGAATTTCACTTTGTATTGTACATTTATCAAAAGAACTATCTATTCATTTGCACGCCACAACTCCAATATCACGTTGATTAAGTTTTCTAACAATAAATTATTCAAGAGTTTGAAACTTATTTGGACTTCTCCAATGAGAATTGCTGGACATGAAATATCTAAAAAGATTTCCAAATTAAATGAAGAAATAGATTCTAACGCTATCAAAATTGATGGTTTAATAAATGGAGACCCAAACTTGGCCAATTTGGAAAATATAATGGAAATAGCTCTGAAAGACACAGAGAATACTGAAAAAATCAGCAATGTATTAAATAAACTTTCAGATCTTGAAGTTGGCAAACTTAATCCAAATATAGATATTCCTTCGTTTGTAACTAGATACTGGCCATTATTATTTGTTTTAATCAAATATGGACCAGCTTCTTCTGTCAATTTGTATAAAAACAGATATGAGTTATGGAGATGGATACAGCATAACTTAGTGGATACAGTGGTAGGATTTTATAAAAATTGGTTAATTAAACCTATCAAAAATATGCTTGGAACTTTACGCCAGGATGATGAATTGACTATCACTTCAAAAGAGTCGTTGAAATCAGATTTGGATTCATTAGAAAGAATGGTCGTGGACTTGATGGTTGATCAAAAGTCTAGTATTGATAGAGATGAAATTCATAGTTTGATTCAGAAAGGTGACTTGACTGTGTTAATGTCCAAATATGAAAAGGAAATTAGATCGCCGTTAAAGTCATTAGTCAATGGAAATTTAATTAGATCATTGTTAATTCAAATTCAAAAAACCAAAGTTGATGGTGCAATTGCTATTAACGGTATTGACAAGCTACTTAAATCACAACAATTGGTTTTTGGCCTTGTTTCAATTAGTCCATCTATTTTAATTGTTTACAAACTTTGGGATTATGTTACTAGTTCTAAGCCTCTTATTATCGATGGAAAAGATATCAAGGTCATTTGTCTCAAATCACTCAATACAATTGAAAATTTGATTATTAATAGAGATTTTCTACAAGCTGCAGATGGTAAGCTCATGGTAGAAATCATGAATCTTCTGTTGACCTCCAAACTTATTATTCCAAAACTGTTACGTAATGATTGGATTAAAGATCTCAACGAGCTAAATAACAATAAGTATGACAATGCCACAAAGCTAAGGTTAGTAAACAAGATCTGGAATGTATACGGTTTTTATATGAGATGAGTATATGAATTATATAGATTAACCTAAATTGATTCGCTATTAGAAATCCATGTGTCAATCAAAGAGTGCATTAAACAAACGTTGGCATGGCTGAATTATAACAATGACATAATTTGGTTCCATCCAAGACGAAAAAATTTGCAACTGGGTGCTGAACACTACTTAGTTACAATGCGAAGGTACTAACAGACAAGGCATTTTAACATCATTTAACGCGTTCAATTCTTTGCTAATTCGTGAATAATGAGCAATTTCAGGTCTACATATATCACAATTTATTACACTATACTTCTGATCTTGTTATGACATTTAGTACGTTCCTTTCCGCTTCCTCTTAGATATAGAAATGACAGTAACAACTGTGAATTCCTATCCAAAAAGGACTACTATCTTCCCCAATAAAGCTAGGACTGTATGTGAGTGATAAAAGTCCTAATTGTGCATTTTTGCTCCGCTCCTTACGGAAAATTTTACACAAAATATCTCAACGCGCTCTTGTGACAGCCCTAGTCAAGAAGACAAGACGACATTCATGGTGGATTATCTGTTCCTGCTCCAAAAAATTTTGCGCATTGTGTCCGTAACGTGTTTTTCTGTTAAGAAAAATAATAAAAATATTTATTCTGCCTTAGTGAAACTTGTTACATGTCCAAATGTGCCAGTGGATACAACCATTCTATACCAGAATTTCCTATTCTGCACTTGATTTCAATTAATTTTTATTTCACAAGTAGAGTAGTATTTGGATTTATCAAACATAGTTCAATATATTTCAGCCCAGGTCTTGTGTTGTATCAACATAAGATCATACACCTGCCTTCACTAACCCTCTGCATGTACGATTGATCCTTCCTTGCATTTTTTTGATCTGAATGATCCAGAAATATCATCATTATAAAAATGTCGCGCTGAAAACGCTTTTCATTCCACTTTTCTTTTTTCAATCCTTTGTTTTGCTCTGCTCCGTAACTACTTCCGACTATATGGTTGAGTGGCGCAAGTTTTAGACACCATTATCCTCAATAGCTATCTCGCTTATAATAATCTTTCTATCTTACACTAGCATATGGCACAAGAATTTCCTATACTTATGATTTCAAAGAAACTATAGCTACATGCATATACATAAGTACTTATGCGACTTTTCAGAAATCTACGTTGAAGGCCTGATTTCATTTTTTCATCACGTCTAGACTTGTTGACATGAGCATAACTTAATCAAACTATATGCTAAAAGATCCAGTCTGAACAGTAAAATGTTATGTAAAATCTCTATATCTTATACTGTCTACTGTAGAAATCAGTAAATGCATAATGCCAATGCGAACATTTCTTGACATTATTTCTACATTATGAAATAAGTGAGTGACGTGAGCCCAAAGCAAAAATAATTCTTAGAGTTAAAAATAAAATTTCGCACAGCCATAAATGATGATTTTTACTATCTAACTGGATTGCGGATTTTCTTTTCCTTAACTTTATTAACATAAAAATAAAATTGTATTAGTTTTTTCTTTTCAAAGTATTTGGAATCTTTAGTGATATTCATTTTCTTTGATACTCTATATTTTTCTGTTAGGGAAGAACACCGAGCAAATTATTGACAATACGTGTTCGTTGAAACAAGTCGAAAACAAACAACTAGAAAGTTAGTTAATAACAATTGAAAAGTAGCTGGAAATAGGTTCAAATCATCCAGTATTGGCTTTTAAAGCACTTTTCATCCAACATATACGATCTTTGCAAAGCTTTCCTTACATATTAATACAAGTACGGTTCGTATAACCTAACATTGCTATAGACGCTGTCTATCTACCTCCATTCGTTTATCTTGCTAAAATACCATGGCTCAAAGAGATTTGACATATAATACGCCACACGGCTACAAGGATGGCTCTGAGAGTCCCCAGAATCCGTTTGCTTCATCTAGGGATGAAGAATCTGGATCTTTTGTTACAAATGAAGGATCCTCAACTCAACTGGACGATAACTCACAATATGGAAAGCCATTCAATGCATATAACGGCTACTACTCACAAAATGACACAACAACAAACTTATTGTCAAATGAAAATGTATTTGATGATAGTGCTAGACTATCTGCAAATCAAAGTGGAGCAAACAATATCCAGGTGCCTCCAGAGTACGACAGGTACCCCTCTATGGCAGGATCAAGAGTGGTATCTTCTTCTTCATTATCTAGTCAACTTTACCAACAGGGCAAAAAATTAGATGATTCAGACTCACCTATATCAGCCAACTCACCAAATGCGTTTTTACAGACTGCGGATTTCAGTCCATTTGGAGGATATCCTGCCTCCTCTTTCCCATTGCATATTGATGAAAAAGAACCTGATGATTACTTACACAATCCTGATCCAATAGCTGATGCTGAATATGATAAAAATAGATTCATACATGATATGAAAAATTTAGATAGGAGGTCGACCTTTGGCTTGATTGGTGTCATAATATTGTTTATTGGTGCTGCTTGTGTCTTTATTGTCTTGCCTGTATTAACTTACTCGGGTGTTGAAGACCACTACAAACCACAAAGTTATGAAATTTTGACTCGCTACAAGTACCCAATATTAAGTGCAATCAGAACAAGTTTAATTGATCCTGATACTCCGGAGGATGTTTATAGTAAAGAAATTTCAACCGGAGATACTTGGAAATTAGTCTTCTCAGATGAATTTAATGCAGAAGGAAGAACATTTTACGATGGTGATGATCAATTCTTCACTGCAGTCGATATTCATTATGATGCTACAAAAGATTTAGAATGGTATTCCCCTGATGCAGTCAGCACTGCAAATGGGACCTTAAATATAAGAATGGACGCTTTCAAGAATCACGACTTATATTATAGGTCTGGTATGGTACAAAGTTGGAATAAAATGTGTTTTACTCAAGGACGTATTGAAATATCTGCAATGTTACCAAACTATGGTAATGTTACTGGTTTATGGCCAGGTTTATGGACTATGGGTAACTTAGGACGTCCTGGTTATTTAGCATCGACTGATGGTGTTTGGCCTTATACTTACGATTCTTGTGATGCGGGTATTACTGCCAATCAATCTTCCCCTGACGGTATTTCTTATTTACCAGGTCAAAGATTGAACAGTTGTACCTGTAAAGGTGAGGCACATCCAAACCCAGGTACAGGTAGAGGTGCACCAGAACTTGATATCATTGAAGGTGAAATGGATACAACTCTTGGTGTTGGTGTTGCTTCTCAGTCGATGCAAATTGCTCCGTTTGATATATGGTATATGCCTGATTATAACTTTATTAAAATTTATAACCTGTCAGTTACTACCATGAATACT
>JAKVQU010000086.1:0-48299 GCA_030462985.1 Schwanniomyces sp. yHRVM31 | reverse complement strand
GTTAACACCTCAAGTTAAAGAAGCATGTAGTCAAATATCCATCGAAAGCTTTCAAGGATTTTGTAAGCATAGTTCAGAGAATTTTAAGTTATGTTTAGAAAGCCGAGTGATCTAGTTTCGAAATAAAGAAAAAAAGAGATTGGAGGAAGGATGTATTTTATAAATCTATGAAACATCTACTTCAGGGGTAAAAATATATAAATTAGGGGTTGTGGTTAGTTTTCCACAAAATAGTATGAAAATTTTTGAAAATGGTTTGAGAAATTGTTACTATTGGTATGAATAGTTTTCAAATTTGGTATGAAAACATTCTTGCTGATGGTTTGAAAATTTCCGAACTCTTGGTATGAGCAATTCCGAACCGGTAGTTTGAGTAGAAAATAAAAATGCTGTACTAAATTATGGACATATCGGTCTTCATGTCGGAGTAGTCAATTCTACTGCCGGCCCGAGATTGTATGACATGTTTTATTTCCAACGATTTTGATTGGCTGTAGTACTAATAATTGATTTGTAAGAGCAGAAGTCTAAGATTTCTTTATTAATCATTAAGACTAACGATCAAAAACGCTGAAGTAATTATATACTTATTCTTGGTTTGATATATTACATGTTTAATATATGATTCGTTTTAAATATGGTATTTCATTAACATTTACAACTAACTTTTAATGATTCTTTCAAAAAGAATTTACGCGTCTATTTGTAAAAAATCTCCCGGGGGTGAGTCGAACACCCGATCTCAAGATTACTCTGAGTAACTCATTACAGTCTCGCGCCTTAGCCAGCTTGGCCACCGAGAGTTTCTTGTTGACAGTGAAATAATATGGAACTCGATTAAGCTTCAAATAACTACTATTTTCATACCTTAACCAATAAGATCTAATCATCTAATCATATCGAAAAGTATAACCATCGATACCAACGACAATTGGTCACAGATACAATAGTGCCGTTTCACTTAACAATTGAACCAATAGATTCAAAGAATCCACTATCAACAGAGATAAGTTGTTATCAAAATACATGAAATGACATTCATCTGAAACAACGGAAAATCTATATAAATATTATATTTCCCTTATAATAGTGCAATCTACAAGGAAGTTAGATCTAATAAATATTTCACTAGCCTCTATAATCAATACACACTGTAAGATTACCCCATTGGGACTGACTTCCTTACATTGACTGTGTAAGAGCTTGACTCTTTGATTATTATAATGGAATGGTGATGAGATTTGCGTTTTCACAATTCTGATGTAAAGATGGATGTGCATCTATAATGAAACTATCTCTCATAAGTTACTCTTCTTATTTTGCAATATCACTTTCACCGTCATTTTGCGTTGTCGCCCGGTGCTATATCACGATTTGCATGTCTCCCCGTCGAGTATGTGCTAGTATCCATTTCAAATGGCGGGTTACCTTCTAATGCAATGGTTAAATTGTCCTTATACAACCTACTAACCTCATCAACCCTGCATCTAATCCACGATTGTCTCCATCCCTTTGAATTTGTGGTATAAAGAATATCATACGCGTGGTTTCTACAGTAAGGTTATATATTTTATCTCTATTTGGTTAATGCAATCGAATAAGGATTTAAGTTCTCTAATGCGTATGGAACTATCCATTGCGGCTATAGCCAATAAGAAAAATAGAAGATTTATATCTCAGCTCTATTATAAGTGTATTATACTTACTATTGAAGTATATAAGGATAACTTCTTAATAGCCTCCTTCTACTAAGTTAGCTACCTTATCCAACTCCTTAAATACTGTATCTGAATAGCTTAGTTCTTCTCTCTTCCCCTCATTACTCCTCGTACAAGCCTTCTTACGTCTTTATCTTAGTTATCTAGTCCTCTACTACTCGTTTATGACCTTATCTCCTTGAGTTTTCCTCATTATAAACCATATTCTAAATTAGTCACCAGACTTATCGATGCATCATGCGCCTATATTTATATTAATCCCTTACACTCTCTCCTTTCTAATATACTTCTGAAATTAAGCTGGAATTTTCTTCAAAATCTCGCCTCAAGAGCAAAAATGGATGTGCAAACGAAATATAGACGACGTATTAGCTATAATTCTTCATTAGTTTCAGATCCAACCTCGCTGGCACATCATTTTCATGCGCATGTTGCCATAAAATCATATTTTAACGCCTTGAAAAGCTTTACAGAAAGCAGACACAGATCACGATATCTTTGATGCTTTGGTTTTTCCTAAGTATCATGGTTTTACCCCTTTATTAAGCTAAAATCTTTCTTCAAACTATCTTTCTTTCTTTCTGATCAGCCCTCAATAAAATTTTATTCTTTCAGTTGCAGCTTCCACAATCTTTCTCAGTACTTTATTTTTAAGCTTAGTAGTCTGAACGTTCTCCAACAGGTGGCGAAGCTGATGCCAGACTGTGCTTCTTAGGGTTGCCATCATCAGAGAGAGTACACTAAGTCCTCATTATCTAGTTTGATCCACGAGTTTATATAGCGGTCTGTTAAGACTTTTAGAACAGATTCGTCAACATTATCCTCTTTACAGAGTGACTTTTTAATGAACGCCCTCGAGACTTCACCTTCTTTTAAAAGAAGAATAAATAGAGGCTTATTGGATATTAATCAACTCTGTACCGCTCCTTGCACAGATGATCCAAACACTCTCTCCAAATTATTTATCATCCTATCCACAGTATCTATTGGTTATACGTCACTCTCTTATATTTGTCTTACGATTATGGAAAACCCTCTTTAAATACTTGTTATTATAAATATCCATTACCTTTTCTAATTTAGTTTCAAAATAGATTAAATTAGCTACAATGAGCAATGAACATAAGATGAAGAGAAATTTTAATCATATGGAAAACATGAAACCAATTAATAATAAAGATAGCGGGGATCCAATCTACTGAATCTATCATAACAATAATTTTTGTAGATCGTGATTTTAAGCATAATGGTTAACATCAAAATAATCGAAAATGTTATTAATCCATTGCACTCAAAAGAAAATCCTGCCAGGTAGGAGGATTAGGTTTAACAATTTTGGTAGAGTTGTTTATTGTATGAAATCGATTATTTGGTACAGGCGGCACTGCTTTGTCTTCGTCTGCCATAAGAAAATTGTCGTATAGTAATTCAAAATTATTGAAGTCCTCGTCTTCTAAGAATAGTTTACTATCATCACCTGGAATAATTGATTTACCCAAAATTGTAATCATATTTCTGGAATCCCATCCTCTGGGTATGTATAAAGTGACAGCAAATTCCTTAATATAGAATATCATTTCTTCGCTAAAAGTGGATTGAGGCTCGTGATCTATCTTTAATATATAATCCAAGTGGGAAATAACTAAATCCAACTCCAGGGTTGCTATCAAAGAGCCTCCATGTTTCATAGTAACAAACCTAACATATTGTTGAATTAAAATATCAAAAGTAGAATTGTAGTCCAAAAACGTTGCAGAGTTTAATAAAACAATAAAATTGAATGATAATGGTTTATTGCATTGACTTTTCTTTAATAATATATTTATATTTTCATTTGTTGTGTTAGAATCATTGAGGTTTTTAATGTAAAATTTATAATCATCCAAAAAAGAATCAGCATAGTAAGATTTAAACTTATCAAATTTATTCAAGAACCTTAATAAGGTAAAGAATCTGAATAAATCGTCAAATATGACAACAACTGATAATTTTTTCGTGCCTGTATTAATCAACTCTGATATATAGCTCTCAAAAGGTTTGAAGTTACTTATCACATAAACTTCGTGTTTTTCAGTGACATGATAATTGATGCTCAGTCCCTTAGAGGAATTGAATACCAAGATTCGGTCCTTTGCAACTTCCTTATGTTCAAAAATATCTGTCATATTGTAATTGTTGATGATGTTAAAGAGCTTAAATTTTTGTTCTGTTTTGTGTAATATTTAAAACTATGTGATAAAACTAATGATCTTTCCGAAAAGTGCTACAGATAATATAACTGCTACTGAGTTGACGCCATGGCCAAGAAGGATAAAAAGGCACCAAATAAATTAAATGACTCCATTGGAGACAATGCTTATAGAAGCTATATAAATAATCAAGATATCCCTGATGATCAGGTTATCGAATCTATATTCAACGAGAGAAAAACACAACATGTTGAAGACGCAGTTGATTATGAGGATATTGACGAATTAGCAGATGAAGAAGAAGAAGATGAAAACGTAGAATATCCTAAAAATGGAGCAGATGATTCACAAGGGATAGATGATTTTGGAATTGAAGAAGAAGACAAACAACAAGAACATGCAGAACAAGAATTTGATGACATCTTCGGAGAAAATAACAATGAATTTGGCTTGGTTCATGAAGATAACGATAATCATAATATATTTAAAGATTTAAACGATAATAATCATCTTATGAATGATGATGGGATGACCGACTTGAATATGGAAATTTTTGACGATAACATTTCAAGCTCTGTACACAAGCGTCCAAATAGGCTTCAATCAGTTGAAGAGAGAAGGATTAAAAGACAAAAATTAGAAATAATAGTGAAAAAACTTGAAAAGAAAAGTACTCAAAGACATATGGCATATTATTATCCTTTCTTTTCAAAAGATAAGTCTATCAATTTCCATCATACATTCTTACCAAGCCCTGCTTATTTTAAGACTTTACGACCACCAATTGCTCAAAAAGAAACAATAAAACCTTTAATACCAAATAAAATAAAGCTTGAACCTGATATAGATCAAAAAAAGCTATTCAAATCGAAAAAATTGTTTAGTCGTTCTTCAGGTGCTCAAGGGCAAGGGCAACCAAGTATCATAAATATTACCTCTAATGATGAGGAGATCATTGAAAATCTTAAAAAAAGTAGTGACTGGAGTTCGTATATTAAAGAAATTGATTTTTTTGCAAGGGATTCGTCGAATTATGATAAATTCTCTGGTTTCTCAAAAGACATCATTTTGTCGACTACAGACTGGGACGACGATACAATAATAAACGCCGGAAGCAAAAATGTGAATACAAAACCTCCGAATAAAGAAAAAGAAAACTTAGATTTTGACCTTTATGATGATGACCATATATTTAATGGTCAAATTGATGCAAAGATCTTAAAGTTAGATATGAACGATCCAAATTTACTTTTTATTCCAGATAAGAAAATAGAAAAATCTAAGGCTATTGTTCCAATGAATGACAAATTAATGGAGTTTAAATTTAATGTTTCAAATGATAAAGCATATGAACTTTTGAAAAATAACTATAATCAAAGAGTTAGAAGTCAGTTAAGTAACTTAAACATCGAACATTCCATGCCTGCATTAAGATTGCAAACGCCGTACTACAAAGTCAAGTTAAATAAGGATGAAAGTAGAATGTTCCATAGGCCAAAATTTATGATCCGGCCAGGAACGCTAATAAGTTTTTCAAAATTAAAACTAAGGAAAAAGAAAAAAGATCGTGGCAAATCGGCCCAAGAGATTTTCAATAAGTCATCTGATCTCACTGTTTCTGACACTGGGTCCATAATTGGTATGGAATATTCTGAAGAATATCCTCATTTATTAAGTAATTTTGGGATGGGAAGTAAGTTAATTAATTACTATAGAAAGGAAAGACCAGATGATACATCTAGACCAAAGGCCCCATTAGGTGAAACACATGTATTAGGGGTGGAAGATAGATCACCTTTCTGGAATTTTGGTGAAGTCGCTCCAGGGGACTTCGTCCCTGCTCTTTATAATAATATGCTAAGAGCCCCGATTTTTAAGCATGATATGAGAAATACTGATTTTCTACTTGTACGTTCCCAAGGCTGTGGAAATCATCAGAGATATTATTTGAGAAATATAAATTTCATGTTTGCAGTTGGTAACATATTTCCCGCTATCGAAGTACCGGCACCTCACTCAAGAAAGGTGACTAATACTTCAAAAAATAGACTTAAAATGATTGTTTTTAGAGCGATGAATAATAACAACGAATCCAGGGTTTCTGTCAAAGATATTTCTCACCACTTCCCAGATCAAAATGATATGCAAAATCGTCAAAGGTTAAAAGAATTTATGGAATATCAAAGACATGGGGATGATCAAGGTTTTTGGAAAATTAAAAATAGTGATGTGGTACCAACAGAAGATGAAATTAGGGCAATGGTTTCTCCGGAAGATATTTGTATTCTAGATAGTATGCAGCACGGCCAACAAGTATTCGATGATACTGTTTTGTTATTTGATGAAGAATTAAAGAAAGATGAAATAAAGAAAGAGAAAGAGAAAAAGGAAAAGAAGGAGGACGTTCTTGACGAAGAAAATGAAGAGAGAGTTGATAACGGGAAACCAAATGAAAAAGAAAAAGAAAAGGATAAGGATAAAGAAAAAGAGAAAGAAAATGAAAAAGAAAAAGAGAAAGAGAAAGAGAAAATAAGGAGACCAAGGGATACAGAGACAACAGAATTTGATCTCGAAGAAGAACTTACACCTTGGAATTCTTCTAGAAATTTTGTAAATGCTAATCAAACCAAGACAATGCTTCAATTAAATGGTGAAGGTGACCCCTCTGGTATTGGTTTGGGATTTTCTTTCCTTAGATCAACGCAAAAAAACACATTTCATCCGTTAATCCCACCTCCAAAAGAAAGTGTCCCAAAGAACAATACGGCTGCGTACCAACAAAAGCTCTACGAAGCTGAAATTAAAAGAATTTGGTACTCTCAGAGAAGTTCCTTAGTTGATCATGGCAATGGTTCTAACCTTGATGTCATATACAATGAATATAAACCAATAGATCATTCTGAATTCATAAAAAAGAAATATAAAGAGGTAGATAAGGCATTTAGCGATGGAAAGGTATTAAGGATAACTCGAAGATTCCGCGATGAGAATAATATAGTTCGTCGTAGGGTTGATACAATATCAGACACTAGATTAATCAAGGCATACATTAATAGAAAGAAACAGATTGAAGACGAAATGTTGAGAACAGCAGAAGTTGATGATATCATACCTACAAATGATAAAGAATTAAATAAAATTCGTCGTAAGGCTCTTGAAGAGAAGTTAGCAAGTCTTGAAAAGAAAGCTAAACAGAATAAATTAAAGAAACCAATTAGAGATTCGTTGCATGCAGCAGCAGCAGCTGGGGGGACAATAATTGATGCTAATACGGTTATGTTACCAGATGGTTCCTATTTTATAGGTGGAAAAGGTATTGGAAAAGGAAAGAGCAAAACCCGCAGATGTGCATCTTGCGGTGCTTTTGGTCATATTAGAACAAATAAGTCATGCCCACTTTATAGTCAAACTAATGGGGGAACAATTCCTGTAAATAAAATTAATTCAAAAGCAGCATCAGCTGCACCGGATGGAGATCTGTCTCAAAATATTATCGAAACAGAAACTCAGAATGAGCCTGAACCTAATGTGGAATAATTCAATTCTGACATTTTTAAGTATAAATTCGATAGTTGGAGAATAATTTCAATTTACATTCGCACTTTTATTTATTTATCTTGAGAGGTTTAAGAAACTATTAACTAAACAAATTTTTGGCAAATTTATGATGATAAATAAATAAATAAATAAATATGAAATAGTAATTATATAAATATAAAATTTGTCCTACTTCCCCACTTGGTAAGTAGGACCCCATGCAATTTTCCACATTTTAATACGAACGAACACCTTCACCAGCTGGTAATATTGGAAGAAACTGCCCAATAATTAACATAGGTAGATCAAAGAGATCACGTTTTACAGTCCAAACGGAGGAGAATTCAATATAATTTTGCTTATTATATGAAATATCAGTTTCTGGAAGTATTGTAGATGTACTATTCTGACTCTTGGTATTTTTTATTAATTTACACCTTGTAATAATACTCAGATGTAAATTACCCACGGCTAACGATTTAAATAATTTGAAATATGTTATTATTGACTCATCATCATACATCAACTCCATTATAAATGTTCTTTTAGAAAGAATATCACCTAGGTTAAAACCAAGTAAACTCAAAAGATCATCAGAGACAGCAACAATTTCACCTGTTCGTCTCCACATAATTGTTGGCGATGAATTAAGCTGCAGAAGTTTTTCGTAATCTAGCAATGACCTTTGAAAAGACATTTCCAAAAAATGGAGATCATATGGCTTGAATAATGATTTATGCGAAGAAATAAAAGTGGGTCTATAACTGGCAATTAGTTTAAGAATAATAAGTAAGCTTTGCCTCTTTTTCTGCTTTTCTTCTTCAGGGAGAGAATTTCCCAGAAACCTATTTTTTAAAAATTTTGTTAACAGATGGTACGATTGGGGATAATCGAAGTTAATAATATTATTTGAATAAATATCTTGAACTGATTGATACAAGTGATGACTTATTAAAGGTGAAACATAATCTTTGCTATTCTCGGTAGAATTTATTTGATTTAATATCTGTGAATTATCGAAATCAAAATTATTATACTCCTTCAGAAATCCTAATGATATAAACGGCCTTGTTTCCAGTGGATTATTACTTGTATTGATCAGAGGAACAGAATTTAGCGGTATTCCACTACTAAATAAGGTGGAATTAGGTGAAATAGTCCCCATATTGTAGTCAGATACGTCGTTGGAAGGGGTGGGTGAAGTTGGCTTTGAATGCATAATTATATCTCCCAACATTAAATATTCCTGATTTAAATAGTTGGAGCTAAATACATTATTAATACCGCTCTTTGATATCGAGTTATTGATTGATAAAGTATCGGAATCTTGATCTGAGATACTTATAGGTTCACTAAATAATAGCCTATTAAGGACATCATTCGTTGTGTTTAACATCAAATTAGATGTCTTCAGTTCTGCATCCTGGGTCTGAGAGGGGGGTATGGTTGGAAATATCCTTTCAGATTGTTCTGTTTGGTTTATTATTTGCTCACTTACAAACTGTTCATTGGAAGTAGCATCATCAGATATAACATGATTCTCATTTAAAAAGTTTTTTTCTTGGTTCTCATCACTAACATCAGTATTACTCTTAATACGTGTACTTGTATTCGTGTTGAGATACTTGGCCCTTTTTCTTACCACGTCTTTGCATTGATCGCCTAAGTTTCGTTTGACACAATTTTTGCACGGTCTTTCATTAGAACACTGAAGGTGCTTCGTATGACAAAATATGCATGCCCTAGAAGCAGGCCTTCTATTTTTCTTTTCTTGTGGACTAAGTTTCTTAGTCATGTTATCTTTGCTTCATTAGTCGTCACTAAATCTCTATAAAAAGACGTAAATCTGGGGTAGCGATAATCCAAAATAAGCATGAAAATTTATATTTCTCGGATAATATTGGGGAAAGAAAAATCCCGGGATTTCACGGACCTCTACAATTTAATTCATGAAGCGGAATCTTGTAGAAGACAAATTATTCTGATTTGTATATTTCTTAAAGAAAATTTCCCCAGCCTATATATATATATATAAAGCCAAATTTAGAAGAATTTGCCATAAAAACTATTTATTGAGGATATAATACTTTATAGTAAAAATGGATTGTTAGCAAGAATAAATAAGACTTTGAAAAAGAGAAAACCAAGAAAGTAGTCACACGACATGCTAGAAAGCTAATGCTATAACAAGTAATGCATTATCTTCTCTAACTAAGAATCGGCTAAATATTAAATCCTAGTACGAGTTTCTCCGGGGCAAATGTACTGTATATTATTAATCTTGTAGTTTACTAACTTTCAAAAGAGGAAATATTTGCGTAATTGATATTGATACTATTACGTTTTGGAAGAAAGTAGTTTATCCCAAGAGGGTTTGTAGCTCTCTCAAGCCATAAGTGATCTTATTGAGCCATTTCAAAAGATATTAAATTTTTTGATCTGTAGATAATGAATGCAGCAGTGTTCTAGAAGATATGTGGAGTGTTGCTATCTTGGATATATTTGCCTGTCACGTCATTAATATCATCAATTCCATTTATATCTTTTTGAATTTTTATAATATTTTATTTATATCTGGGGACAGACTATTACTTACGAAAAAAATTGGTTAAATCAAATGTAGATCGCATAACAAATTACACTCTAGTTTGACTTCTAGAATCTTGTTAGACAAATATTAAGTATTAGCATGGTAATGAACCTAAATTTGAATTATGAATTTTGTGCATTTTTGCTTCGTGAACATGGTTATTTCATTTAGATTGCCTTGTCAGAGCACTTTCAGTTTTTTCAAAATTAGGATATGCTTTTCAGAATTAAGGTACCTTATAAGTGTTATGGGTAATTCTTTAAGGAATTTTTAACTAGGTACTTTTCCCTTCTATTCAGTCCAAAATTATCAGGACTTAAGATTTAATAAAATGAGAACATGCTTACCATGTTATGTAACAAGACAGCATATTAGATGTCAATGAATGACTACACCATAAATTTACCAAATACTTCATAACCATCAACTATGTTAATATTCTTAGTTTCAGAGAAATATGTGTTTTCTAAAATAATAAAAGTAAGATGAAGGTTTGTATCCACTATGGGTTTTGTAGCTATAAGCATAGTGACCCATACCTGAGACAGGTTTCACTGGAGCATCAGATTTCTGTTAGAAGATATTGATCTCGTGTGTATTGGGTAGCGTTATGTCGTAAAGTAAGAGCATCATTTACCTTTGTACAATACGGGAGGGGCGAGAAACCACATCCTGTCTTGTTATTGCAAGCGTCATTGTGAAGAATCTACTCCGAATGACACAACTATTTCAAGTTTCAATTGAGTACTATATTGGCTATAGTATCTGGCTGAACGAATGATATAATTAATATATATAAGATCCAGGTATCCATACACTGAAAAACACTAGATTCGTTGCTCTTGTAGTTACTCACTCAAGAAATTACTTTAATTCGCTACAGGATTATTTACAAAGATAATAACGTATGCAGATTTATATCAGCATATTAGCACTTTATATTAACATATCGACATAATGGTTCGTTTGCTATTTATGGATGCGAAATGTTCTTTTGATCCCTTCGGCAACTATACCTGCCATTATCTTGAAGTCTATATAAAAGAAACTGTTATTACTTTTGAATAATAAGATATTGAATAATAATATATACGAAAATTCTTCGATCTAATATACTGGTAGTTTAATGCTTACAAATACAACAATTAAGTCTCAATTAAGTCCCTCTCTAAAATAATTTGTGTGTGGGTTCTTTTGGAACCTCTTAAATAGATAATGGAGTTCACAGAGCTCATACGATGCTAGTTCTGTTTAGAGAAGATAAATTTGTGAAGAGATTTGAATCACAAGGGATAGAAATTGAAAATAAATATTATATTTAGCTAGTATTGAGGTTGGATGCAATGTAAAATCATGACTTGGTGTTATATATAAAATTGATATGCGGTTGGCATTTTGAGGGTCGATATATGTATGGCTCTTAAGGATATCTAAATTCTTGGTTTGAGGCCTACATAAAATAGTAGACAATTGCACTGTTTTATCTTGCGTCTACACAAAAAAAGGTAGTCTTTTTCTTGATCAGGACAACTAAATCTAATTTTAGTCTAGATATTACATGATACACCAGCAACCTTATATTAATTTAAACTTAGTGCTTCACTGAATACAAGTTACAGTTGTTGACAAACGGTCAAATACAAGGTTAAATTAACTTATAAGGTGATATTATCAAATAAAGATAAGTACATCACTGCACTCGTGGTAAATGTGTCAGGGTTGCTACAAAGTTGAAATTATTATAATATAAATTGAAGAAATTTCATAGAATTAACTAGGTATTATCTTTTTGGTTTAACACCACCATAGTTAGCTGAACAATCCAGGTATCATCCTATCATACAGAGGATAATGAAATCAACTTTAGAAAGAATGGGCTTGGGGAGCAATTCTTCCTAAAGTTGCCTTCTAATAATACTTCTTATTGTTGGATGTCTCAAATTAAGTCATCAAACGGATACGACATAATACGTTTTGTATATTGTAAATCTCAAGTATATCAACAATAAAATAAATTGACCCTATTTATACTGGGAAAATTTAGTCCTAATGTCAGCAGTCTCATTGGGTAGTCCTATTAGATCATGCCTAAGGCGTGGAATGCCATAAAAGCAATTTTCAACTACTAGATTGTTAACTTACTAGCTCACTACACTTTTGTAGGGTCAGGTGACACTTCCCGAGTTGTAGAATGTCGTGTTAATATCACGTGCATATAAGCCGAATATCTACAGAGTTAGGTATATTATGTCTGTACCAACAAGCATATTTAACTTATGAATTCTGACACTTCATCTGGGAACCAGCATGGATATCCCTGAGTATATCATTATATTCCTGGTTTTTATTGACTTTAAACTGTTGGAGGCATAAAAATTGATAATTTAAATTGGAGACTTTAATGCATTTTATTTACTCACTTTACATTAGTGCAATGTTTAGATGTTTAGAAATAAGGACGTGTAATTTAGAAACAAAAAATATTGATTAACCATAGCAATAAGTATTGCAATTCATATATTGTCCATTACAAATATTATCAACCCTCGGTCAATAATATTGATTGCTTAATCCGGGGTGAAAGACATGCCCGATATTCCCGGATTAATCAATCATGTAATCTAGAGCAGTACCTGGATGAGTCGCATGCGTATTCTTGTCGTAATTACATATCTCCATTAGTTTTTGAGCCTTGCTCGTTGGAGGCCAGTTCACGCTATTTTTTTACTCGTCAACAAGCTTACATAAATATCAATTATATTCGATCGTGGAAGAGTTCATTTTATAATATATTAGGTATTATAACCAAATATTAATCTTGGGATGATCTAAAGACCTACAAATGTGTATTTTATACAAAAAGCCTCCTACGGGAACTCCTAACGGTTTTTACCTATCATTATTTTGAAAAACATATATGCACACTTTTTTTTTAATCATGAGCAAATCATCGTTATAGTCACTTATATAGGCTGCTTTAGTCAGCGCATAAAATAGAGCAATAAAGAGATTGCTACTTACCCACTAATGAAACAAGAAGATGATTAACTTTTATAAGAAATACTCCTCTTAATTCCCAAATGTAATACAAATACATGACAGAATTAATTTTATACTTAAGCCTAGAAAATCTAATGAGCCTTGATCCTCAATTAGTACAAGTACAAAGAGAACACAATAGAACTGGTCATAGCCCAGAGCATCGCGAAATGACTATGCCTTAATGTGTGTACCTGCATATTCCTTATGCAAAGTGATACTCTGTGTGTGTGTGATATATATAAGGAATTGCCTATCATTGCATTCTTAGATTCTATAAAGAAGTATAAAATGGTACTTCCAAAATATTATAATAAGAGAATAAAGAATGCGATACCTGTAATAGTTTTTCTAGTAATATTGCTCTTCTGGTTGAATGATTACTTTACTGCAGAAAGCCAAGAGCTATTAGAATACCAAGGTCTTTCAAATAACGAACTTTCTAAATACAACCCTCGACCTCCTGTTTATGATATTTATTCATATTTGAGTTCTTTCATAACTGAAGAAATAAGTCCGAGACCAGATGTAGGTACAGAAGAAGGTGTCAATTTTCATTGGGACGATTGGGCTGATTTGTATGCTGGGGAGAAAATACTTGGGAGGTATAGAGAAAAGTTTCCTGAAGGACAATGTGACACCACCTTAGAGGAATTTGCAAGTGTGAATGGCTACTATTTGGAGACTTACACTAAAAAGGTCTTGCGTAGCATGGTTGATATGTATTGCAAAAAAGAGGTACCTGATCGTATTATTGTCCCTACTGATGACAGATATATTGAAGTACCAGTAGTAGGGAAGAAAAGAATTGGTCAAAGTGGTTTTTCTACATCCCCCGAGAAACTGGAAATCGTGTATCAAATGCAGAAATTACAAGATGTTGATCAGTTTCCTGCTTTCAAGTCAAAACAAATTAAAAGACTCAAGAGTTCAGTTGATGTAAAAGCGGAGGATTTTATATTTAATACAGAACTTGAAATCTTCAAACTTAAGGAGAAATTAAAAGACCAAGATATCACTGACGAAGAAGTAAAATATCTAGACTTTCTTGAGTATTCAAATGCATTAGTTGATAGATCAGACACTTATTTCAAGTATCCGTGGATTTTAAGTGACTTCTTCGATGGGAGATCTCATCATATCGCTTATCCATTCTTCAGAAGGTATATAGGTGATAGAGAAAGACAGAGTGTGATTCAACATATGATTAGGTCGTGGTTTCAATTTGCTGAAGCCAATGATCTCGTTAGTTGGATTAATTACGGGTCGTTACTAGGGTGGGCCCACAATGGAGCTAATATGCCTTGGGATACTGATGTTGATGTTCAAATGCCCATTGTTCATTTAGATAGAATGGGAAGGGAATTTAACAAATCGTTAATATTAGAGAATCCAAGATATGGAAATGGAAAATATTTTCTTGAAATTGCACCAACGTATACCAGACAGGGAAATAGTAAGAATTTTATTGATGCAAGATTTATCGAAATTAATACTGGACTTTATATTGATATTTCTGCTTTGTCGCATTCAGATGTTGAACCACCAGCTAAACTATATAAGGGTCTTCAAAAAGAAGAAAGATTAATGACGATGGCTGTTAACTGTAAACATTGGAATTGGCATTCTTTGGAAGAATTGCTTCCTCTAAAGCATTCTTTTTTTGAAGGTGGTTCCGCGTACATACCAAACAATGTAACAAGATTATTATCCAGGAAATACGGACCAGATTCGTTTACTACCTTAATCAATTTCAAAGATTATAATTATCAAAAAAATATCCATCTTTGGGTGTCAGATAATATATGTAAAGTATCTCCCTTTGAAAATAGATTCACAAATCCTGATAACACCACCCTAACTTATGAAGGCGCCTGTGAAAGTACTTACTTGCAAGATCAGTATAAAATAAGTTTCGGCTCTACCCAAAGGCACTTAGAATTACATTCTGATTTAGATTTGTTGGTCAATCATAATTTAGAAGATTTACCTTTCTCAAGAAAAGATTCTTGGGATTATTACCATGATTTGAATACTAAAAAAACTACGAGCGATGCGTGGTTTATTAATGAAGAAGTAGTGTAATAGTAAGGGCATCGTATGATATTTATAGAATTAATGATTTGGAATGATCTAGTATAACTAATTGTAGATTTTCTATCTCTTATATCTCTTATTTCCTCCCTTTATGCTAGAGGGCCCGATATGAGTTAAGTAAAGAGACATAGGTAGATCCTTTTCATTAAGTTCAGGAAGCATGCTATGAAAACTAATTTGTTTCATTTATCTTAGTATAATGTACGAAAAGATACATTCTACAATACTATTTAATAGGATACAAATTTTATTTTATTTATTACTAACCCTATTTTATTATCTGTCTTTTCTTCTATTATTTTTTGTTGTACTTTTACCCAGTTAGGTAAATCATTCATACTACTTATATAATCATTATCTATACTATCTAAAGAATAAGGATAATACATAATATTTGATTGGTTTCATGTCTGGTGAACAGAATTTACTTACTACTGGCAATTTTTATTCTACTCTTCCAGTTAAATAACCTTCATTAATAATGAAAAATTTCCCTTTAGTAGTAAAATTGTCGTTGTTGTAATCTATGAATATTGAGCCATTACTCTGCCTACTAGCATTTCAAAAGAAAAATATAGTCGTAATTTGATAGAAACAAGTGTGAACATACGCTAAAAAAATATCTGGTCAAATTTGGTCAATCTAACTTCTTCCATTTGAAGATACACCTCCACTTTATACTCCTACCTTTGGTATAATTTTTTATTGTTATGAATTAATGCTTCATTCTTTATCGCACTCTGGTATAACTGGAAGTTGGAACCTTCTTCCTGATAAGGAAAGTGGCGCCAATTTCCTATTTAGGATACGAACACGACTCTGATTTTCAAAGATCTATTTAAGTGAGGTGTATGTATGTTATTTGTTTGAGCTTGTTACAGTAATATTATTGAATATGAGTACCAAAGTGCCTGATTATTTCCTAGGATACGGTGTTGATAAAAAAGAGAACTGGGATAAGCCCAAGTTGGTTAAGTACGTACCAAAACCCTTAGGTGCACATGATGTAACCATTAAGGTTGAATGCTGTGGGTTATGTGGATCTGACTTGCACACAATTCAAGGTGGATGGGGCCCATTGAGAAGACCAGATTTGGTTGTTGGTCATGAAATCATTGGTGAAGTGGTCAAGGTTGGAACAGGAGTTACTTCTGTAAAGTTGGGCCAAAGGGTAGGACTAGGTGCCAAATCCGACGCATGTTTGGAATGTGCCAGATGCAAGGGGGGAAATGAACAATACTGCAAGAATAGTGTCTCAACATACAATAAAATTAACACATTTGCAAATGGCTATGTTACTCAAGGTGGTTACGCTAATTATGCTATTGGTAATGAACAGTTTGTTTTTCCAATTCCTGAAAACCTTCCCCTGGAATATGCTGCACCACTTATGTGTGCTGGTTTAACCACATATTCGCCAATTGTCAGGGCATTAGGCAAAAATCTTACTGGTAAGACTGTGGGTATTATTGGTATTGGTGGTTTGGGTCACTTGGCAATTCAATTTTCCAAGGCAATGGGTGCTACAGTGATCGCGTTCTCTAGAACATCCGCTAAGACTGAACATGCTTTAAAAATGGGTGCTAGTGAATTAATTGCTACCCTGGAACATACTGATTGGACTAAGAAGTATGATGACAAATTTGATCTAATTTTGAATTGTGCATCTGGTTTTTCAGAAGTTGATATCAGCTCATATTTAGCTGTTTTAAAGGTTAATGGGTTCTTCAGCACTGTAGGACTTCCAGAAGTAACAGAAAAATTCGAAATCTCGGCATTTACAATGCTTCGTAGTGGTGCAAATATTGGTCAATCATTATTAGGGAACAGAGAAGAGGCATTGGAAATGTTAAACTTGGCAGCTGAAAAGAATATTCGGCCATGGATCGAAAAAATCCCAATTAGTGAAAAAGGTTGCAATGAAGCTTTAACAAGATGTGATAAAGGAGATGTTAGATATAGATTTGTTTTTACGGATTTCGATAAGGCATTTTCTCAACCTTCGGAACATATTTAGCTATGTATTGTATTAAAGACTGTGTTATTCGGCATATGAAAATTTAGAATGTGAAATTAAATATTTCGCGGGGTAAAATATTTAGTATATAATTGCAGGATATTTTTATTTTTTCAAAGATTAATATTTCATTATCTAAAATGAGCATCTGGGTTGCATTAATACAGATTTTAGGTATTCCATTAAATGTGCTAATAATTGCTTTGAAATTCCTCTCAGTAGGTACACTGCATCGAAAACTTCAAGGAAGCTTGATTAAGAATGTTAAAATGGCCATTTTCAAAGCATCACTTAGCTTGTCAGTCAAAAATTCAAAGTTAATTGCAATTCCAAATTCTCTTGTTTTGAAAATTGTTTCTTTCAAACATAAGAAGCTTACTTCAAGCTTACCAAATTATGGTGAAACATATGATCAAAACTCATCTTGGATTGTAAAACAAACTCATCGGAAACCTTCAGATCCTATTATAATTTACTTGCATGGAGGAGGTTACTTTATACAAACTCAACCTTCACAAATTGAGTCACTTATTTCCATATACAAACTTATAGATGAGGAGAAGAGGGACAAAACTTCAATTTTGTTTCTTGATTACGGATTAGTTTGTAATGGACATAAATTACCTAGCCAGCTTGAACAGCTTCATGAAACATACACCAAGTTATTAGGCGAAAAGAATGATAATATTATTTTAATGGGTGATTCAGCAGGTGGTCATTTGGCTATAAATTATTTACATTATTTAAATTATACCTCGGGACAAACCATTCAACCATCGAATTTGATTTTGATAAGCCCTTGGATCAATATGAATTTGACCGAGGATAGGATCATGCCAGGAAAATCATATTATGAAAATGTCGATTATGATATGATTACTTATAAGATTTTCCAAAACAAAACCTTAGACGATTTTGCTCCTTCATATGTTTTTAATGATCCCAAATATGCTTTTACTGATGCCTTCAATAAGGAAAAGTGGAGCAACATACCATTTTTCAAAGATCCAAAAAAAGGTGTATTTGTGATAGTCGGAGAAGATGAATCCTTTAGAGATGAAGTGCTAGAATGGTGTGAAGTTGTTTTAGAGGCTCCAGTGTTTAATGGAGTTACATATGGAGATTCTAGTAATAAGCTTATCCACAAGCTAAAACATAGCAGGAAAAATGATACAGATTGCAAAGTTCAGATGCATATTGAACCATGGGGAGTCCATGATTCTATATTCTTCTTTGAAAATACTATAGTGGCGAAGGTAAAATCTGGTGAATATAAATCGCTGGTAGATGTCGATAGTACTCAATTCTTTGGTATTTCGAGAGTAGTGGATTTTATAAATGAAAATATATAGAATGATTATATATAATTAGGTAAGGTTCCTTTCATTTGCAATTATCTTCAATGCTAATTTTTTCGAATAAAATCTAGATAACATCAAGTTTCCTCCCATATAGTAGAAGTTTGGATGTCCCGAATCTCTCCAAATTGTTTTTAATTCTCCTTCGTCGTCTAAGCCCCAGATTGGATTTAACCGTTCGCCAACCTTTTTACCAAATATATTAGTAGCAGTATCTTTCATATTTGAGTAACCAGTAGCTAATACAACTACCGCAACATTCTCGATAAGTGACCCATCTGACAAAATAACTCCATCTTTAGTAAATTCTTTTATTGCAACACCCTGCTTCATTGTTATCTTTCCGTCAGTAATTAACTTAGAACAACCTACATCGATATAGTAGCCACCCCCTCTCCTAATATATTTGCCGAATAGACCAGTTCCGCCATATCCAGCATCTAATTCAAATCCAGCTTTTTTAAGTCCATCTTGCAAACTCTTCTCCTGTTTACAAGTCTCTCTATAGAGTTGTTGCATCATAAGATTCTGCAAGCCAATAGGCATTGATTGATTCATCAAGTCTGCAACTTCAACACTTGGACCGGTGCCATCGTACAACCCTTTTAATGATATCTTCAAACCTATATCAGATTTAACAACGCAGGTACTAGATCTTTGAATAATAATAGGTTTTGCACCCTGTTCATAAAAATCTTAAGCAATATCATGTCCAGAATTACAGCAGCCAATAACTAATGCATTTTCGCCTTTAAAAAGCTTTCCTGTGGTATGTTTTGAAGAGTGAACAATAGTACCTTTAAAGACTTCTTGGTTCTTGAACTGAGGAATATTTGGTTCACCTGAATGGCCAGTTGCCATAACAATGTGGTTAGGAAATAAAGTTGTTATTGATTTTGTTTCATTATCTAAAATATTCACTTTCCAAGTTTTCGTTTTTTCGTCAAAATCACCACTAGTAACTGTTTTGTTGCTCCAAACATTGAGCTCCATGCTTTTCACGTAAGATTCAAACCAATCGCCTAATTTATCTTTAGGTGTGAAAATCGGCCAATTATCAGGGAAATTTAAATAAGCTAAATGATCATACCAGACAGGATCATGTAATACTAAGAACTTGTATCTATTTCTCCAATTATCACCAACTTGCTTATTTTTTTCTACGATTAAAAATTCGACTCCCATCACTTTGAGTCTTGCGGCCAAATTTAAACCACCTTGACCACCACCAACAATCAACACTGTAGGTTGCATCTTTTCTCCAAATTCAATTCCTTCTATTCTTCTTTCAAGCCAAGATTTTCTATTTAAGTGGTCCCCGTGTTGACTTCCTTTTGGACGTCTATCTCCAATAAGTTCTTCATTTCCATTGATAGACTGCAATCCTGTGTATATCGATAATGCTTTAAGTTTATTATTTACAGGAATTAATCTAATTAATCCTATTCCAGTACCATATTTGTTTTCAAAGTCAAAAATAATTTGCACCCATTGAATTGGGATTTCTTGTCCTTCGGTCGCCTCCTGTGCTGTAACAACTGAAATACCATTTTCGTACCTCGTGTCAGCCTTTGTATTTAGCTTTAGCTTGTTTAATTTAAAGTTTGGCTGCTGTTTGCTTAAGGCTTGTTTTATTTTTTCTAATCCATGATATTGATGGAAATCCCAAGTAAGAGACAAGTGGTCCTTCCAACTTGTGTGCGGACAAAGCAAACTATCTAAAAAGTCCAATGATGTACCCTCTAAAATAGCACACAAAGCACTATCAAATGATTCCATCCAATTAGAGCTTAATTGTAATAAATTGGCGGATTTCAATATTTCTGGAGTAGGTTGATCTTTCCCATAAATTTTAGCTAATGGAATATCGCAGTCAATTGCCTCATACACTAGGGGTGGATTGATTTGATCTGACATGTCAATTGTTGCCTTCGCAAGACCTTTAAATGAAGAGGAACCAAGTGTATTACTGTTTTCTATAAGCATGGTTGTAAGATTAATGATCTTTAAAATATTAATTTGTAATAAATAGCCAGGGACCTTATATAGTAATCTTTTTGCGGGGTGATTTTGTTGCTTAAATCCGAGATGAAAGTGGCTTTCTGATAATTTATATTATATGGAAAATGGCTGAAAATAGAAGCTATACCTAAATTTAGACATCACTTCCATAAATGTATTTTAATTCATCTGATAGAAAGGTCACAAGATATAATATAATACATATAGATCATAGCCTAGAGTAACCTTAAGTTTTAAATATCTATACATAAATAATATACCCAAGAATAGTATGCAAATTTTCAAATGACTTGGTTCCTATTCATAGTAATGTAATGTGGGTTCAGAAACTGTATCTTTATTTTTGAAATTTAATACTACATCAACATTATTAATTGGAAAAAAATAGGTCATCTGCCATGAAAGATTTTATTACATCAAGATCAACTTTCCATAGTTCGTCAGATGAAGATTCCAGAGGTAAAATGTTCTCTGTAAGCATATATTCGTCATTTGTATTTCCAAATATTTCTTTTTTGAACTGTTTCTCTTTGCAATCTATCTTCAATGTCTGCAACAGCATCCACATTTTATCTATCTGAACTTGCTCCATTAATTCTATATCATGATCCTCATTACAATTCGAAATAGAATTTTTCTTGCCATCGGATTGAAGTTTATTGTAATATTCTTTTAGAGATAATAATCTTACTTTAGAAGTTCTCAACATATCGTCCAAGAAATAGTACTTATCTGGAGAATAATTCAAACTAGCTCTTTTAGTATCTTCCTCGTTAATGATATAAAAATTCTTGTCAAGTATCATATTTTGACCAAAACGATAGCCTTTACAATACCACCAAGCATACATATTTTTCTTGTTTGCTTTATAAACAAACTTAGCCCCTTCCTCTTCCATAAATACTAGATTATTTGTAATTGAAATTAACGTTTCTTCCATTACCTTACTTTCGTCATTAAATAATAGTGTACATTTTATTCTGACTCTAAGTATGCAAGAAAGCATCTGAAACCTATTAATAATTAAAACTATTGGCTTCAAAACCATTGAAGATGATGGACCAAAGAAATATTCACAATTTTCAATAAACCCTGACGTGATACCAGCTAGTTCGAAAAGTGCTGTAGAGTGAACCTTTTTCAAAAAGAAAAAACTCAATTCTTCATTGTTTTTTTTCTCGAAATATAGAAATATTGAATAGAATAGATACAGTAACAAAAATTTAAAATATAAATAGATTCTAAATTTTATCAACTTAAGAATATCTAAACTATGGTTGCATGAAGTAATAAAGTCATTCAACTCACCTAGGTGATCTTTTATAGCTATCTCAAATTCTGAAATTCTCTGAATTAAATATGATAGTTTCAAATTAGCTTTCAAAGGAAAGACTTCTTCTATTATTTGACAACCAAATGTTAAGATTTTCTGGACTTCCGAAAGAGAATTAATAATGATCCATTCATCTTCGTCAAAATATTCCAAGACCTCATTCTCAGTCAAGTTAGGGAATTCTATATCATAATGCATACTAGAAATGAATGGTGCACATCCCATTACAATAGAGTTCTCAATATCCATAAGTATTAACATATACCAAAATTTCTGCTTAAAATATCTCTCCTTAGCACTATCTGATTCACGTTTCTTCCAATGAATTTCATAACTTGGATCTCTATTAAGAAGAAGTAGCGTAGCATGCAGAATGATTTTACCAAAAGTTGGATTAAGCTCAAATGTATTTAGAAGATAACCTTGTTCTGGAGAAATTAAGTGATAAATATATGTAAATAATAAGGCTTGCAAAATACAAAAGTTTGGCTTCTGATCAAAATCCAAGACTGCTAAACTTCTCTCTAGAATTGAAACACTGTCTATTGGAATAGGATACTTCAATAAGTAATTTAGTTCATTGATATCGATATATCTTTCATCAAAATCTTCAATATTATTAATATCTAGTATAGATAAATAGCTAGCTCGAAGAATTGATATAAGAATTGTGCTTACTGCAAGGTCTTCATTATTTTTTAAGATAATATAGTTAACAAAAGAGCATTCGGCCACATCCAAATTGAACCCTAGAATTCTTTCTACATCTTCCATAAACGATTCTTTGACCAAGAATGGAAAACTCTTGTATAAGAATTTGAAAAAATATTTTATCAATAAAGTAATCGCTCTCACTGGAGGTAAAACAGACTTCATTTGTTCTCCCAATGCTAATATCAACAAATCTTTCTCGGAAAATGTTATGCCAACATCCAATCCAAATAGAGATATGGAACGTTTCGTAATATTAGCCTCCAAGTCGTTGTAAAGCTTTCCTAATCTCCTAATGTATTTATCACCATAGTAGTCTATGGATTTTTTATCCAACATATCTACAGTTTCCCTGTTAAGAACTTTATCCTTGGAATAGACAGAAAAAAAATCCTGTCCTTTCCGTGCATCATTAGATAAATAGTTTAAAATGAGCTTTGACACAGGATCCCCTCTTGGTAATGTTATCATTGATGTCGGTTGATGTGGGTGAATCATAATTTCATCTTCATTTTCTGGATCCACCTGTAATGAATTATGAAAATTATATATTAGATCAGAAGAACAAACAGGTAAGACTCCCATTTCATTATAAAGTGTCCTTATATTTTTTATTTTCAATAATACCTCATCAGACGATAAATCTACCAATTCGCTTACATTGTCTGATCCATTTGATTCCAGTAAGTTTATCTCAGAAAGCTCTACATTTGATTTATAATTGTTGAAACGGTTCTCGAATGCTTTTACCTGAGATTTCAACGTATCTATTTGTTCAATTAAAAACCTATTTGTAGAAAGAGAATGTCTATCTACTCCAGACTTTATCACATTAAAATTTTCAGGTATTGGTGACCAATTGGAGATCTTATTGTTTTGTTTATAAGTAGGTGCATTATAGAAACAAGTCGAGCCGATACTTAATTTTAAGCAACTAGAGCATGGAAGTTTCCTGTCACATTTGATTTTCTTCTTATGGCAATTTTTGCAAACTAAGATTAGTCGATTCCTCCGTTTATTTTCCAAACTCATACATTAATAATATCCTTTTTAGCTTGGAGGCATTATAAAGAAATTAAATTTTAAACAAAAATAAATTACATAAGTACTGTATATTATTTATGATATTGTATATTAACAATTGAATCTATTAAAAGCTAACTAACAATTTAAATTATTTTTTTCATTTAGATTCTCCTTTGTTATTAAGTTGAAATTAACATAAAACTTGCCTATATCTTGCGATAAAAATATGGACATAGTTAAAAACATTAACAATGCGTCAAAAACATAAAGAAAGTATTCATTAGAAATAATATAACCGTCATTGCCTTGAAGAAACTCAACAACCCTTATAATTGACCTGATAAAAATAAATATTGAGCAAATCAAAAGAGTAATTAAAATACTATTCCAATTTCTGAATTTTGATGGTGATGTTTTTGTAAAAATAGCTGTCGAGGATGGATTTCTACTGACCCTAGTATGAAATAATAGTTCCACGATAATAAAGAACCCAAAAAATACTATTTGAACAAATAGACCACCTACTATCACGTTTTCACCTGTTTTAATTCCACTTAGACTCAGGGAAGCCATAAGACCACCTCCAGACGCTTGCATTAAAAATGAAATAATATCACCTGTTACAAAAATTTTTGTTAACCACTTAAGTGGAATTATTGAGTATTTTTCACACTCTATATTTCTAATTACTCTTCCTAAAGTCATGTATATTGAAGCAGCAAATAAAGCCGGTGCAACTAATAATAGGACTGATTGCATAATATACGGACCAAGAGAATTTGGGTTATTATGATTCAAAGCTCTTCCAATATAACCAACTAATTCAAATATACCACCTAATAGAAAGGGAATTGCACTGCATGCTTGTCGCTTTTCAGCCTTAGCGGAATGAGGTTGAGAAAACGCAGAAATAAATTGGTAAAAACCAAAAACTGTGGTAACTGTAAAGAGTACAAGAAATATTATTGCAGCAACCAATGATGGCGTATATTGATAAGCTTTCCATACAAATACATCAGTGGCCATTGTTGATATAAATTCTTGACCTTAAAAAACTGTAGATTGACTGCGAAAAGCAGGATTTACTCGCGTTTTATTTCATGCCGAAGAACAAGGAGATTAGAGGTGTTAAAAGTGTTCTCTGGAGATTAGCGGTGTTAAAAACTTTTTTTCTTAGTGAGTTATACGATTCCCCTCAAGTAAGGCTGAGTGAAAGAAAGCTCATAAAATGATGGTGAATGAAGGTTAAAACTCCCTATGATACGGATCATGACTGTCTTGGGGAGATTATGGCATTCGTTTATGAAAAGCTCCGTTTTTATATATTAATTCATTAAAGGAATTACCTTAAATTCTGTACTATATACAATTTCTAGAGAAGTGTTTTTTTTATGCAGTTCCTCAGGAAATACACACAAAACAGAACTAAAAGAGTAAATATATTTTGTCTATTTTCCGACAACCAAAGAGAAAATACAAGTAGAAATAACTACTGGTAGTTATCTTTATTTATTTTTTCTTGTAAAATTATGTCTTTTGAATTATTACCGAATTGCTTTTTAAACAAAAAAAAAATAGCTACTTAAAAATATTTTACCGTCTTTTGCAACTAAATTTATAAATTTTCAATATAATTTATAGTTTTAAGTCAATAATAAAATATAGTACTAATTGACCAAAATATTAATAGGATTCTTCCCCGTATAGGACTTAAAAGTTCTTGTGGTCAGACAGGAATGAAGGTTCTTCTCCCTTTAAAAAAGAGAACTACAGTTAATTTAATAATCAATTCAATCCCATGTACTTCTGTCTCTTTTTGGAAGCAGATTATTCGAAGACTGGTTACCTGAATATTCCAAAGAGTATAGAAATACTCACTAGAGAGTTACTATCCAAGAATTGACTGTTATTTCTCTGGAGCATGAATTGTCTACTACTAATTAACTATTTATTCTCCTAAGGCCAATGCAACTGCACTCTCAAAAATTCATTGATGAGTCATTGGAGTCAAAAAATTTAGACTCATTTAGAAGCTTCTACAGATGCTTTAGCATAACTGACATATATATTAAACGAAACGTTCTTTTAAAAAACTAAACATTGTAAGAGTGAAGATAATTATCTATCAGATATTGGGCAGTATAATTAAATGATATAGATATTAAGATTATCCAATTAGATTAAAGGAATTATGGTATTCGATCATTTTTGATTACATTCACGAATATTTTTTTTTGAAAAATGACTCCGAGTCATGTCCCAAATTGGGAATCTGAAACGATTTGCAATTATCAGCGCCATTATGTGTAACTCATATTTATATAAATAGTACTATTATAAGCAAGGAATTAATATTATTATATATCTTCTTACTTTTCAATGTTTGTATTAAAACTCGCTTCAAGTGAAATTACCTCGATCGCTACTATCAGAAATGTTAGCTGGAGAGCTTACAGCATGGCAACAACCTTTAATAGCTACAATGATCAGGGAAGTTGGGTAAATCATAGCCACTCTTCTGAAAATAACAAAAGAGCAATTGATATTGCTTTAGCTTCCGACAGTTCAATTAATACTTGGACAAAGGAACAAATCAATGAGATTTATAATACACCTTTAATGGAATTGGCTTTTTCTGCTCAAGTTCAACACAGAAGGTTCCATGACCCATCTGAAGTACAATTGTGTACTCTTTTATCAATTAAAACTGGAGGTTGTACTGAAGATTGCAAGTATTGCGCTCAATCAAACAGATACGATACTGGTGTTGATGCAGAGAAAATGATTTCTATAGAAGAGGTCTTAAAAAAGGCAAGGATTGCCAAGGAAAATGGTTCAACAAGGTTTTGTATGGGTGCTGCTTGGAGGGAAATGAAAGGACGTAAATCTGGTATGAAAAAGATTACTGAGATGATTAGAACTATAAATGAAGAGTTGAACCTTGAGACATGTGTAACACTTGGAATGATTGATAAACAACAAGCGGAAGACTTTGCCAAGGCAGGTCTTACTGCTTATAATCATAACATTGATACATCAAAGGAACATTACCCTAATGTTATTTCTACTAGAACATTTTCTGATCGGTTAAATACTATAAATGTAGTCCAAGAAGCCGGCATTAGCGCTTGTACTGGGGGTATTTTGGGATTAGGTGAAACAGAAGAAGATCACATCAGTTTTTTACATACTCTAGCTACGATGAAAAAGCACCCCGAATCTTTGCCAATAAACAGGTTAGTTCCAATAAAAGGAACACCAATGGCAGAAGAACTAGAGAAGATTCCACCTAATTCTAGTCGTAAATTGAAATTTGAGAATATTCTTAAAACCATTTCCACTGCAAGGTTAATAATGCCTACTTCTATTATTAGATTGGCAGCTGGACGTTATACCATGAAAGAGCATGAGCAATTTTTATGTTTTATGAGTGGTTGCAATGCAATCTTTACAGGTGAGAAAATGTTGACTACTATGTGCAATGGCTGGGATGAGGATATTACAATGCTAAAAAAATGGGGATTGAAGCCGATGAAAAGTTTTGAAAGAAAGAAATTTCGCAATTAAACGTATATAGAGATATATATTATTGAATTAATCTTTATGTGGGATAATTATTACGTTTGATAATTAAGAATGATCATTCAATTAAGAAACCTAAAAATATAAAAACATAAAAAATAAAGACATAAAGGCTATAAAAGACTAAAACCGAAAAGATATATCATAAGGTCATTAATACTATTTAAAGAAACTTTACTTCAATCTAATTTAACATCTTCATATATTAACTTCAATTTTTGACCACCTGTACAGCCTGCTTTGACCACCAAAGAATACTTATTTTCACCAGATGGACATGCGTAAAAATCACAGTTTCCATTATAAAGAAGATAGCCATTGTCTTTGCAGAATCCCGTCGTTGCTGTTTGTTGACCCCATGGATCTACATTGCCGAATTCACCGGTCTCTGGGTCAATGTAAATTCCTCTCAGGGAGCCATCCTTCATAGAAGAATCACTCTGGATTGACAATAAAACAGAATAGCCTTCATTTCCTCCAACTGCAAATACGTGAGGTTGAGAATCAACTTTTTCAATAGGATACCCATCTACTGAGTTTCCAGGAGAGCGTGCTTTTAAAGTAAAAGACACTTCATTCTCATTCTTTTTTTCCAATGGTGCTGCAAATACACCTGTTGCTGTAAATAATAAACCCAATGTTGCTAACTTCATTTTATATTTCCTATTTAATTGACTTGTTTTTAATAATAATAAGTTATCTGAGTAAAAATTAGAAGCTTTTAGAGATTTTTATACTATTTTCAATAAGGTTATGTTAGAAATTTAAGATTTAACATGCTTTTTTTGTGTATACAATAGTTGCTTTCTGTTTATCTGTTTATCTATTTGTATGAGTGTTCTAAAATTAGCTTATGACTCCATTTTCCATGAATTTGATAATTTAAAAATAGGTTCTTAAACCTTGATTGATTAACTAGGATGATCATGTGGTTGACTTTGTGATACATTTTTATTAGCGCACTATTTTTAACTAGTGTTGTAGTCATATTTTTCCAAAAAAGCCTACAAAATAGTAATGCATTTACGCAAAAGTATATTCTGAACTAAAAATAAAATGCATAATTTCTTTTATTGACTCAACTTTAATTTTAGTATTTTTGGTCATGATCCATAATTACTAGCTCTGATCTACTTAGTCTATTTTCTGAATAATATTTAATATTTTTTTGATTTTAAGGAATGTATTCTATTATTTCAATACAGTTCCTTTGTACGAAAGCATAAGTCAAAAGTACTATATTGTCTTCTTAAAATTCAAAGTATTTTAGATTTTCAATCTAACATAAGTAAAAATAAAAGTCAATAAGCAATAAGAAATAAAGGAACTAGTTCATATTATTTTTGGAATGAATAATATTAATCAAAGATTAAATCCTAGGTATATAAAAAAAAATCGGGGATATACTGTTTTGAAAAGTCATGCTCTAGTTACTACAACGATTTCACGGTTTCTCTTAATTGATTGCCTCTATTGATAAATTAAATATAATACCAGAAGTTCTATAGAATTAACACCAAAAATTATATATTTTGTAGTAGAAAGGCTTGGCGCTCAAAAGAGCCCGCTCTTCGGCAAGGTCTTGCTTCAACATATTTAAATCGATTTCTCTTCTTCCTGTGTCTAAGTCTATTTCTTCCAACTTGATCATGAAGGTACCCCAGCTCTTGTCATAGAACTTGAAACCAGCCCATAAGACTAACATCAAAGGTAAAGATAAACAATCTTGCCAGAAAACAACAACATCTGCTCCTTCATCAATTGGGAAAATAGAGACCCAAATCTCACCAACAACAATAAGTAACAAAATCACACAACCAGCAACAGAGCCCCAGACCCCAATTGGTGAGGTAAATACAACTTCATCTAACGATCTATTTTGAACCTTTAAGGCCATTCTCCATCTAATATGTGTGAAACAGATTGCAGCCCAAGTAAAGAAAGAAGACAATGAACATACAGAGAAAAACCAAGTGAAGACAGTGTCCTGGTTATCCGCATCGACAAGGAATCCTAAAAGACCAAACATATTCACAAACATAATAGAAACCATTGGTCTACCAGCCTTGTCAATATAACCGAAAATTTCAGGTATTAATCCTTGTGCAGCTAATGAAGCTAAAGATCTAGAGCATCCATAGACAGAAGAATTACCAACAGAAATTACGGAAATTAAAATAACAACATTCATAATATCTGGCAAAACCTTAATTCCTGCATTGTTAATTGCAATAACAAATGGAGAAGCAGTAACATCTTCACTTGAATTACCATTTAATAATTGGTCATTAGTGTATGGAACTAAACACCCAGTAATAATTGCAGTTAGAACGTAAAAGATGGTGATTCTCCAGAAAACTTGCTTGGTAGCTTTTGGTAAAGATTTACGTGGATTCTTTGTTTCTGCAGCAGCCAATGCAACCAATTCAACACCTCCAAAAGAAAATGCGGCGGAAATAAATACAGAACAAACACCTTTAAATCCATGATTAAAAGCTCCAGGGTTATGCCAGTATTTTCCACCAATGTAACCTTGGTTGCCAACACCACAAATAATGCAAATACCCAAAATAATAAATCCAACCACAGCAAGGACTTTGATAATCGAAAAAGTAAATTCAGCTTCACCAAAACCTTTTACACCGAAAAAGTTAATCGAAATGATGGCAACGTAAAATACAGCAACCCAAACAGCAGGATTCACAGTAGTATTCCAATATTGCATAGTTATTGAACATGCAACTAACTCAGAAGGAAAAGATATTAACCATGAGCAAGCGTATAGTATACCTAATGTAAATCCCCAACTTGGCTCGACGAATCTTGTAAAGTAAGCATTAAAAGAACCAGAAACAGGAAATTGAACAGAAAGTTCACCTAAACCACACATAACACAAAATAATGAGAAACCAACCAAAGAATATGCAATCAAGACAGATGCTGGACCACCTGTGGCCAAAGCATAACCAGAGTTCACAAATAAACCAGTACCTATAGAACCACCGATTGCAATCATTTGCAAATGTCTACCCTTCAATCTTCTAGCTAATGGATGAAGGGAAGATTTCAACACAGAAATCTCAACTTTACTCATACCAGTAGTGTCTATATATTCGTCGAGATCCATGGGTCTGAAAGAATCAATGAACCTTTCGAATCTTGATTCTTCATATCCTTCTTCGTAATACGATGTGCTCAGTTGATTAGATTCCAGTCTAATACTTGCTTCATCATTTTTATAACCTGTATTCTTTTCTATGTCTGTCATTGTCCTTACTTAGAACCATTTGGACATCCAACATGGGACCTTTCTTCGTAGTTATATACTGAATATTGGTAGTGTATCGCACCAACCCTAGTTTCATAATAATAATCTTAACAATCGGATAATAATGAGAACAATGAAACGCAAAAATTAAGTTTACGATCTGAAATGGTATGAAATTATAAAGAAACTAGACCTTTTTAGGGCAAAAGAAAATAATAACATTGCACTTGTACTAAGTAGAAGGTATAGTTATTTAAGAAGCGATTAACCAGGCATTCTTAAAATCTCATTGATAAAGAAATAGAAAATTTTCTGCCTAAAACTTGACCACGAATATAATTGAAAAATTAAGTGTGTACATCCATATGGACTTTCTTGTGCGGTTGTCACCTCCTACTTGGCCCTTTGTTTTCAAATTTACCTTATTGCGGAAATTAAATAAAATCAAATTTCAACTTCGCATTGGCAATTTTTCATGAAAAAAAAATACTACTGTGTTTAAATTTGTTGCAAAGTAAATATTGATAGTAAAGATCGACAAAGATCAAGTCTACATCAATCTAACTATATATATAGATGGACTATAGTAAAGTTGCTTCCAAATTTATAGATAGATGCAGATAGAGGCAACTAAATATGCTAAGAAATTGACTGCAATTAATTAACCAGTTAGAGAAACAAAGTGATAACATGCTTTACACAAGATATCCTTTAATAATTACTCTTTCAGTTAAATTACATACGTATCCTATTATGCTTGAACTATTGCAGGCGGTGCTATAATCCCTCAATTCAATCAAGGTGAAAATCGGTTTAGTGACAAGTTTTTATTTTGATTTCCAATTAAAGATAAATAGTAGACGCGGACTAATTTTTTTTTAGTGAAAAACTTGTAGAACTTACACTATTCACGTAAATTACAACTGTAAGTATATACATAGCTGATAGAGAACTTGGAAGGTAAAAATTTTCATTCAATTTAGGCACTCAATTTAATTACTTTTTGACTTCTTGAGCAATTACTCATCGCGTATAAAAATTTAGACGTGTCATATTAAATTCGACAATTTAATTATATCCCGAATAGGACATTATTGCATTAATTGATAACATGTGTGAAATTAACTAAAATCGATAAAATGGTGCATGAAGGAAGGAGTTAAATCTCTGAAAGCATACATTGATTGGGTGAATGACACTAAGGTAGTATCCCTGAAGAAAATATCTTATCCGTAAATAATAGCAAGTTAAAGGAGTTTATCTTGAATTTCAAATAATTCTTATACAACAATTTCTGATAAGCATATATTAACTTGTCTTTAAATATCTACAGGAAAACTTTATCAATAATAAGAGTAACAAAATGAATTGTTTTTGATGTCACGAGTAACAATGATAAGCATCGACATATCAAGGATCCCTTTCATATCGTCTTTGTTACATATATAAAGGAATATAATTCGAATGACAAAATACTTGATAAAATGTAAGCGAGTTAGTTTGAGAGTTAAAATACCCTATTATTGCTCCATTAAAATATAAAAAGAGAATATTTTTAATGAGAAATTTTGATTATTAAAAATTATTGGATAGCAGAAATATTCTAGCATACCTAAAATTAAATGGATATATCAAGCATTAAGAAGATATTACCCAATTGACATTGAAAGGATAATTGTGAGTTTGCGACAATGGCTTTTAGAGTTAAATAGGTTTCTTTTGAGAAACCGTAATATCTCAAAATCTTCTCAGGTAAAGTCGTTAAGAATCTTGCGTAAAAAAGTTTACTGAATTCTTTAAGAATATTAAATATAGTTGTACCTGAAGATATTCTTACTAAATCAATAATGCTTTGAAAATTTCAAAGAAAAAAACTGGATTATGATACTGTCATCTGTAATTCGATGTTATTATGTTTTTTGTAGATTAGCTAAATTATTGCCTAAAGCATAATCCAGTATATTAAAGAGAAGACTAAATACATGCTTCGAACTCTTGAATACACCATGGGAAAATCTTGGAGAATTGGATCTGTAGATACGTCTTTGTTGTGTCCAAAATACTGCTATTAATGCTTAATATCCATTGCCAGCTTTGCAAATTTATATTACCAAACGTGGATTTGACAATCTGACCGAAAGGATGCAGCAGAATAAGGTGAATTCTAGAGGTGGATACTTTATTTAATGCCGCCAAAATTATTTGTAAAGATATTTTAGATTAGTAAAATCATAGTCAATATTATTTTCTTCTTGATTATTTGAAATATTTATATCGACATTGTTATAGATCCTAATTTAATCAAAATAAAATTATATAAAGTTGTAGTAGTTACATATAATTCAATACGCTTAAATTTAGGATAGTACCTTTATATATTTTGATATGATTTATAAGACGTGAGCTTTGGCCGATAGGCAAATCATCTGTAAATCCAGTAATCTATTAGTGAAAAGTCTATTGCGACTTTTCTCACTTTGTAAATCTGAAAGCACCCAATCAGAAGCTTAATAGTTCTTTCTTAACTCCGTCTGTGTGTAAGGAATTAATGTGGAGATAGGTATCGTATAGCCATCCGTTCGAAGGTGCGAATTGTGCAGGAGTATAATTCATTATGAGCGATTATTTATCATAATGACAAACCGTCATTTTACGTCTGTTTGACCAAGTTAATTTATAAATGATCCATATCCTTGTCTAACCTTAAACATATTTAGCCAAGGGTATATGATGAAAACTTGTGCTATAGGAAGAGCAGCCGACATCATTTGATCAAAAATATGATTGCAAGAGTATTCTGAGTCCTTCAACCTCTAAGTATATCTCAGACCAGAGAAGGATGAGATTACTCATTTTTCTGAAAACGGAAATCCCGATTTTGAGTGTATCATGTATAAAAATAGGATTTTATCCCTCGAATTAAAATTGAATTTTAATACATTATCATTCTTTTGGAGTTTTTGATATACTGTGTATATTGACAACTCATTTTTAATTTTTAGAAAAAGCGTCGGCTAACTAAACAACCGACGCGTAGAAAGACTTAATTAGCGAATCACCATGGCTGCTACTCAATGTACTACCGCTGTTTCAAGAAAGTTCCAATTTATCTGTGGATGCAGAGCACTCCTCAGACAGATTTGAGCATGAAATACTAGAAAAGTTTCAAGACATAGTTGAAGTATTTCCAAAGGCACCTGAAAGTTATAGCTGGGCTTTTGTTGATAATAGTGAAAATATATTTTCTAATTCAGACACGTTTGATTTTGATTCCAAATCTTCTCTGTCCACTTCTAATAGCACTACTGATGGAACCCCTAGTATATGTCTAAGTTTTTCGAATGAGTCATCTGTTGTTCCTGAAGTCTCATCAAAGCCATTGACGTGGATTGATCAATCCACGGATTTTTCTGCAGAGATTAAACCAGAAAATGAACCTTGCAAAAAGAACTTAAAAGACGTTGAAGACGTTCGGAAGCGTCTTAAGAAAAGAAACCGTCGTGAGTTTATGTCCAATACTGATGAAATTGATGAAAATAAATCAAAGAGGCTGAGAAATACAATGGCGGCAAGAAGATATCGCGAGAGACAACGTAAGGAGGTTGAAATACTTGATAGTGGTATAAAGAAGCTCGAACTGGAGCTTTCAAATACTAAAATGGAGTTAATGTGGTGGAAAATGGAAGCTCAGAAGTGGAGAGAATTAGCTCAAAGATCTGATGTTAAGAATTAGAATTGACATTTTTACATTTATAAATTTATTCTTATTGTTTTTTTAGGTCAATAAAGATTTCATGTTTAACTTCTACAGTATCTTTCGCGTAGATTATATTTATGTACGCTAATTTGGATCATCCTCTTTCATATTATTGACGATTTATCAGACTAATTATTCCAACATAATAGTGCCATTTGGTGATGAAAGTCCTATTTGTATTGATTCGTACTACAATTCATTATGTTGGTATTGATCACTGATTGGCATGAGTGTGGGTTTTTCTTAATTATCGTTTATAAAAAGATAAAAATAATAGTTTCTCTACAGCAATTATATGATAACTTTATAATGCAATGGCGGATATTGCAGATATTCCAAAATCCGTTACCTATAGCAGATCCCTTAAATTTTGGTGGGGTATGGGGAAAATATCCGCAACCCTTCAGAATATCCGAAACATCGGATATATGTGCTGCAAATTTAGAAATATATAAACTCTAGCTTATTCCATATGAGTTGAATATTATGAAAATTAAAAACATTAATAAACGACGATTAACTATTTTGATGCTATTATTGTGGGTTGCGGATTTGGTGGTATCTCATCAATGCAAAAGCTTAGAGACGAAGGCTATACCGTGAAAGGATTTGATAGATCAGAATTCCTTGGAGGAATATGGAACAGTCAAAGATATCCAGGATTAAGAGTTGATAGCGAAACCCCTTTTTATCAGCTTTGGTTAGAAGAAACTTGTAAAGGTTTTACATTTACCGAAAGGTTCACTAGTGGTGAAGAATTAAGAAAGTATTTTGAATTTGTTGACACGAAACTCGACATCAGCAAGGAGTATTCATTCAGAAGCAATGTTTCTGCTGCCCATTGGAATGATGAATCTAATCAATGGGAGATTACGGTGACTGGAAATGAAGCTGGCAAGTATTTTTGTAAATATTTTGTACTTTGCACAGGCTTTGCAGCTAAAAAAACCATGCCTCCACTTAAAAACATCGACTCTTTTAAAGGTATATACTTTCACACATCTGAATGGCCATGGGAAGGGGTAAGAACTGAAGGTAAAAGGGTCGTTGTAGTAGGCACTGGTGCTTCAGGAGTTCAGGTTATTCAAGAAATTGGACCCCATGTTAAAGAAATGGTTATGTTCCAGTGGACTCCGAATACAGCTATCCCAATGAGACAAAGGCCCATGACTAGGGAAGAGCAAGATGCAATGAGAGATCAATACCCTCTGACGTTTGACAGACTAAAGAAAACTTCGTTATCTGGGTTTATGTTTTCTAGATATCCTAGATGGGCCAAAAATTGTACACCAGAAGGAATAAAAAATAAGTTTGACGAATGTTGGGAAGGTGGTGCATTTCGATTCTGGGAGGCTAATTTTGATGATTTGATGATTGACCCAGAATCAAACAAATTAGCTTATCAGTATTGGAAAGAGCAAACCCGTCAAAGAATTAAAGATCCAAGAAAAGCGACTTTACTAGCACCAGACAAGCAACTTCACCCAATTTTCGCTAAAAGACCAAGCTTGTAACAAACATATTATGAAGTTTATAACCAAGATAACGTGGACATAGTAGATATGCGCCAAACACCCATTGTTGAAATCACTGCAAAGGGTATTCAAACGAGCGAAAGAGATTACGAGTTTGATATTATTATCTATGCAACTGGTTTTGACGCTCTTACTGGTGGTTTTTATCAAATAGATCTTAGGGGTAAAGATAGTATTTCAATTAAGGAACAGTGGAAAAATGGAACTTTTACATATTTAAGAATGACAATTGCTAATTTTCCTAACATGTTTTTCCTTTATGGACCACAAGGGCCATCTGCTTTCTGTAATGGACCAACATGCTGTTTAATACAAGCTGAGTGGATTAGAGATCTCATTAATTTTACCACCAAAAATGGATATTCCTCAGTCACAGCAACTGAGGAAGCTCAACAAAAGTATAGGAAGTATGTAAATGATGGTGCAAACAAGACCTTAGTTCCATTGGCAGATTCATGGTACATGGGTGTTAATCGTGAAAATACTAATGTTAGGGAATGCCTCTTATACGTGTTTGGCGTGAATAATTATTATGCCGATGTAAATAAAGAGAAAGACGAATGCTACAGGAGCTTTACCTTTAAGTAAGCTTTAAGTTTCCATTGATATACAATAAACTGCTCTGCTTTATCGTAATATAGTATCTATATTTCCTGAGATATTGAATAAACTCAAATGATTATACATATAATACATCATTGAATAAATCATTACAATTATAGTAATTAACTCATGAAATTCTATTATTCGCTTGATCAGCATTTTCATCTTAAGCTGTTTTCCAGGTTTCTGAAAATCATATTCAAATATATATATTTTTTGTGGATATTGCCCAAGAGGCATAAGCTCTAAGCCAGAAAATCAGAAATCTAAAAGACATTTCCATAGTAATATCTATGAATCTGGTCATAGGTAATTTCGATTACTTGTAAAAAGGTTAAAATACATTTTTTTAACGATACGGTCACAATTGAAGCAATAAAATCACAAATAACCCAACTTCTGCTAACATGTCTTGTTTTATTCCTTATCGCTTCCCGAATATTGATAAGACATAAAAATTATATTAAGGAAGTTTCCAATTAATAATGATATTCTAATACTACAATATCATAGGAATACCTTTTAGTGTAATATAAACCTACCCTAATGCATAATCAAGATAAAAGTCGATAACTTCAAAATAGTAGTTTTCTTCAAGGAAATTAAGCAGTATTAACTATTGCATATAAAAATTACGTATGAAGAAAAGTATTAGATAACTTTCCACTTTTCCAACTTAAGACTAATTTTTATATATAAACAAATTGAATAAAAAAGGATGGAAGTTTGAATATCAGAGCATACAAAGTACTGAAAAATTCAATTTGATAAAACACCAACTCTTTAAGTCCCATTAGATTAGTATTCTTCAAATCCATCTTTTCAAATATACTTCAAAGCTTCATAGAATAGATCTCATATAGGAAAATACAATCTTTTCATCATAAAACTAAAGACGAGAAAATTTATTGTAATCCTATTATCTAGGTCCAAATATTCATTAAAAACATAATATTCTTTGATAACTTAAAAAATTCTGATTTATCTTAAACCATGGAGGTATAATATGCCCCTTTGGCCCTGTTGAATTTCCTTTTAATTATCAAGGACATCTTAAAACTATATGAAAAAATGCATGACAATATTAATGATGTTGCTCTTTGTCATCTATATGAATATGAAACTAAGCATCAACATAACTGTTTAGTTTTTCTAAAACGCGAGCTTTGTAGAGATACAGTTATGTTTCAAATGGAAAAATTTTATATAAAAGGATAGCCGTAAATAGACTACTGGAATTATATTCTTTCATTTTCCACTCTAATACCTGTACTATTCAAATAAGATAAACACAACTTTCTTTATTCTTTTTGAAATCCATTTGTATTATTCTATTTTTGGGACCTTTACAAATATTTATGTCGCATTATCATTCTAAAAATATGTTACAATGGAACCCGGGCTACACAACGTTGTTCAATGCCTTTGATTACTTTTATCCCAATAATTCATCCCTAGAGTATTTATTTGCCATACGTAATATTACCTACTACAATAGCTATTAATAGTAATATAGCAAAATAGTGACTGACTGAATTAAAGCAATATAAATATCAGTGAGAGAGCAGGGTTTTCTCATTTACGCGATAATTGTCATAATGAAGTTTACTAGCATACTTTTATCAGGAATTTTCACAGCTGCCACGGTGTTAGCAGATTTTGGATTAGAAGTTGAATCATTCGATTTAGATATTAATGAGAAAAAGTTGACTGGTTACCACGAAGGTGCTGGTATTAACTTTCTTTTCTTGGTTGACAGTGCTGAACAATTTTCCTATAATAAGACAACCGAGGAAATCTATAAACTACCAACTCCACAAGATTTGCAAACATTCTCAATTTTTCAGGATGTTGCTATGATAGGTATTTTGGGAACTACACCAGTTACTTTTGACAATGAGTATCTTCAAATCAACGGAAGTAGTGATGGGTTCTATGCTTGTAAAAATCTCACATACGACCCCTACAACTATTCTAAGGATTTATATGCATTACTTTATAAGCCGAGCGAAAATTTAGACGAATGCATTTCTGTGAAGGTTAAAAAATCAATTTAAAAAGGGTTCTTCTTTTATTAAGGTGATAGTAACATTTTTATATACCCTTCTTTTTCACTTCACGATTCATTAAAAGTAGTTAATTGAACTAATAAACAAATTGTTATTATTTTCTTAAGTTACAATACCGTGTAGCATATTCTTTAGAGTAAGTCATAACATACCTTTCAACTGTACATGATATTTAGAGTATTAGAATTGACATCCCAAATGATTTTATGTTGGTTAATGATGCAAGTCCAATTGAGTCATGACTTAGAGTGTCCAAGCAACGTTGCATGACTGAAGTAAGTAATCTGATTTTTTTGTTCATAACCACTGCTGTCATAAATTCTTAATTCTCAATATGGAAAATTGCAGCATTCTACATGCGATACTTGTGAGAGAATTTAATACGCATATGGTGTAGTATTTAGTGCTGAGGATCTAACATAAGCATATAGAGAGAAAATTTCTTCAACGTCCATCTGTTATAAACTATTCGTCTATGCGCTATTATATTAGGGATTTTTTAATCTTGAATCACCTTAAGGAATTACTTTCAATAACAATCCTAGACTACAGCAACTTTCTTATAGTATAGTGTAAATATATTACTTGGGGTATTGGTATATGTTTCCTTTGAAATAGCATCCTTTTGTCTGTGGAAAACATGATCTCTCTAACCATCTTTTGGGGTGTTGGAAAATATTTAACATAACCAGCCTATGCGGCAAAGCACGGTCTTTATTACAGTAGTTTTATCAGTGTACCACATCAATCTATTTATAAATAGAATTAGACAATGAGCTTGAAAGATATTTTATTAAAAGAAAATTGGGAAAATCAAGTTATTACTTCTTTAAAGAAAGTAAATTACGATCTTATACCGGGATAAGGCTAGGTGCAATATATATATATATTTACTATCATGTGGAAAAATATATTTCTAGAATATTCTTTTGTTGAGGCATTGTCCGTAATCAGTTGAGTTTTCAGATGCTCTCATTTGTCATCAAAAGCTCAAAATATCTGAGATAACGGTCTTGCGGTTTTTACGGTTTTAAGACTAATATATATATACACGTTTTCAAACCATGAAATAAATTTATATCACTATTATTATTTATATATATTAGATAATTAAATAGAGATGCTGACTGAAGAACAATTTGAAGCTATTGGTGTTCATGACTATGATAAATGGCTTGAACCAAAGCACTTTACTTATACTCCGCAAAAACTTAGACCACAAGATATTGATATTGAAATTGAAGCCTGTGGTATTTGTGGTAGTGATATTCATGCTGCTAGTGGTAATTGGGGTAGACCTTATGCTCCAGTTGCTGTTGGTCATGAAATTGTCGGAAAAATTGTTGGCTTCGGTGACGGTGTCGACAAATCTAAATTCAAGTTAGGTGACAGAGTAGGTGTTGGTGCTCAATGTGATGCTTGTGGTAAATGTGTTAGATGCCAAGATGAGCATGAAAATACTTGTGTGAACAGTGTACACACATATTTTAGCAGTTACAAAGAAACTGATACTCCAACTCATGGAGGTTATGCTAACAAAATCAGAGTAAACTCTAAGTTTACCTTCAAGATTCCAGAAAAACTTGAAACTAAATACGTTGCTCCAATGTTATGTGGTGGTATCACTGGTTTTAGACCATTGATGACTGCTGGTGTTACTAAGGGCACTAAGGTTGGTGTAAGTGGTATTGGTGGTATCGGTCATATGACAATTTTATTTGCCAAGGCAATGGGTGCTGAAGTTACTGCTATATCTAGAAATAATAATAAAGAAGCCGATGCTAAAAAGCTTGGTGTAGATCACTACATTGCTACAAATGAAGAAGGTTTTGAAGAAAAGTATAGGGACTCCTTTGATTTAGTTGTTAATACCGGTTCATCTTTCACTGGGGGAGCTATTGACCAGATTCTCGCAACTATTAAACCATATGGTAGAATGATCTATATTACTGCTCCACCAGTTGGTGAGACAATTACAATCCAACCACATACATTACTTTCTTCTGCTGTTTCAATCGGTGGAAGTCCTATTGGGTCCGCAAAGGATATTGAATATATGTTAGAGTTTGCTGCTAAACATGACATCAAGCCATGGGTTGAGACCATTGATATCAACGAAGAAAATGTTTCCACTGCTTGGAAGAGAATGAATGAGGGTGATGTTAAGTACAGATTTGTTTTAACTGGTTACGATAAATATTTCAAGAACAAATAAATATGTATAGATAAATGAACTGAATGAAATTTTTTTTAAATTATATCAGATATTTAGGGTATAATACAACGAGAGTCCATAAGATTTCCCGAAGTATAATCATTCTAAAGAATCTACTGTGAGGAAATTGTCAATTTCCATCTTTGGAATTTCTTTTCAATACATATTCCTACAATAAAACCTCACTTTCCAATTAAAGTCTAAGTTACTTAGAACAAAAGTTTTATACTTTCAGCATTGATTGTAGCTTAATTGTTGAAGATTAATGACTTGATGCGGACCCTTGTTTAGCATTCTATATCATGCCTTTAATTACTTCCAGGTTTGGTTTCCTCATCAGTTGATATATCAGCATCATTACGTTGCCTTGTTTCGAAATCTGCAGTTGAAGGATTTAGCCATTTATAGGTGACTGTTAGAAGTAGATAAAGAACTATAAGTATATGTGACGGTTACCCCATAGCTTATAGAAATACCAATGTACACAAAATCAATCCTCCAAAATGATTGCGTAATCTTTTGGTACTGCTTTAGACAGATTTCTGCTTTCTCCTGCCAAATCCCAATAGATTCAGCCCCTGAGTAAAAGTTAGAAGCAAATTCCAAAGGTTTTTGTCCCCTTAAAACCATCATGAAACGCACGGAATTATTCCAATATTGAAATCCAAATGCTGGTGTTCCTTTAATTTTTACCAGCTATGTACACAATTAGAATATTACCAAACCTATCAATTTGAACCAAGCTAGCGAATACTCTGGTTCTCCAAAGGCACTGACGTTTAAAAATTGAAATGCAAGAAAAACTACCCAAAACATTAACACATACGCGTATAAGGGAACCCGAGGGCCACAATATTGCATAATTGCAGCAAGTGCATTCATTTGATAAAACTCCAACCCAAATAAAGACATAGTTCCAAACCCACTGTACCACCATAGGCAGGATCAACAATTTGTTACCTAAGGTAGAGAATGCACCACCAATAGGGTATTAGATAACTCGTTTAAGGATCGCATTATAGGAAGTTCAATAAACCAATAATCCCAACACCTATTACCAAACTAGCCAGATCGTTTCCATGGCCAAGGATGCAACTATTTTTTTTTTCCTAGGCCATTCTTAAGTCAATAATACTAGCCTAAGCCATCAAAGGTATATGTTTATCTTTAAGATTAGTTTTCAACTCAACTGTCTCATCTTCTTCGATAGAGCTCATAGAGACAATACCATCAAACTTCATTAGTCATAATTCTAAATAATTGTATTACTGCAAATTTTCATTAAATAGAAGAGTAAATTGATAGATGCGAATTTATTTTTTAAAATGTCAATCCTGCATCATTTATTCGCTTATCTGCATTAGCATTTTATCAGAATGCCTTATCTTTTCGCTATTTACTATTTTGGGGGAAGATAAAATATTTGACACAATTACTAGAATTCAACTTGAGAATCTTTTTTTCTTAGTAGCTATATTGGGATCAAGCTTGACAAATATCGTAGGTTGATTATTTAGCTGGCTTTTGATTATGTTGATATGAAATTCGAGACAGCGTAAACTCGCCAGTCAATTGGTTCACTGAAGAATAAATAAGTATATGTGACGCTGTTTAATGACATGATGTTCTGACAGTTTCAAAATTTGTATTATAATCATTTATCACGTTCCCATCAGTAACAAAGAACTCCACAAGGAGTACCCCTTTAGCTGAATAAGGATTCACAGAAGTAGAAATTATTGAATCCATATTAAAGGAATCGCTGGTAGTTAGACTAGTTTGCCCATGATGCTATTTCTATTTGCAAAAGTCTGTTCTACAAGAAGTTTCTCGATTTTAAAACCTGACTCTTACCCATCAGTGTCTTTCGAAGGGAGATACATATGGGATAATTGCTGATATATATGCGCAACGTCGTTTTCATATTCTAGCATAAGAGTATTTTTCTACCAATAGCCAAAGAGTACTTTCATGCTTATTCTATTTGGGTAAATGTCCCATCTTTTATAGTGTCGCAACTTCAAAGCATTCATTAATTTTTGATTCGAACATTCCTCTCCAGCACATCTGATACACAATTCCTTAGGGCATATAACATCTCTCCCTTTATTTGTAGATTTAACAACCCTAAAGTGCATTTGAACATACTAATTATGTGTATCAGTAATTGCTACACTCAATACCGATTAGCTTGATTAAAAAAGAATAGATTTAAATCAGATATATTGTTAATCGATGGTTGAGAAATTTCGTGATTAAGTATGTTGACTTAATTCTTAGCATTGGTTATAAACTTATAAGTAAAATCTTCTGAGCTAAGATGACCTGTTCTGCTACTGTAGAAGTAAGTCGATGCCCAGTCGAAATTACGAGTAAAGCTACAATAGAATACACTTGAAAATAGTCGCCATTTGTATACAAAAAGAAATATAAACACCATATAGATGACATGCTAAACATATTGTTCCAGACGTTCTGAATTATCCCAACACTGCTAATAAAACATGAAAAAGTATACTAAATCAGTCTTACGGAATAATTCCAGCCATCTTGAAACCACTGGAACTCTTTTAGTAGCCTTTCCAAATAGAAGTATAATGAACATTCACTACCTTCTTCGAATAGTTAATGATTACCTCTTCTCACCCTTACCGTTGTCAGTGAATGTCCCTTAGAATATTAATGAATTAAAAATAATATTTTAAATAATATTTAATAGTTTATTCAAGGGGCAGAAACTGCTACAGTAGATATTCTGAATCAACGGATTCTAACTAATCGCATGTAATCCTACAACTTTCAAACGAGCTTTTTAGCCTAATAAGGGGCATATGCTTTTAAAATAATCTTAGTGAAGTAGCTATTGAATACTATTTAGGCAATAATTGTTGCTTGTGAGGTCTGAATATATGATTTATTCTAAGAAAATTTCTTTAAATATATATTTTTAGATTTATTTTCCAAATGTCCAATATCTCGCTAAGGATGATTTACCATCTGAGATGTTGTATAGCTTTCTCAAGTGCCGGTACTATTTATAATAACAATTAGCAGTGACATGGGGGAAGCTCTTCAATTAATCTTTTTTACCAGCTTCATTCGAGGTAATTTCAATTATTTCTGAATTTGAATCCGATTCACCTAATTCTTTTTTCTTGGCAAGCATACTTTGATCATATCTTTCTCCGTAATAACCAGCAATGGGTAAGAATAACATCACGATTGCCCCAACGAGAGAAACTATAAATCCTTTGTGGAACTTAGGAGCATGACTTGTAGGATAAAATACAATATTTGTCCAAATATTAATTGCTTGGGAAACGGCGTCAGAAAATCCAAGAACAAATGCTCTTTCTTCATTATCATGTCTGCAAGACCTATTAATCCAACCCGATATAATTGATTGGTCTACTCCATCAAAGCCAATAATCAAGAAACAAAACCAACGCCAGCCGTCAGGAATATCCCAAGCCACAAGTGACGAATATGAAATTATAAACAAGCATTGAGTAAGAGTTAACAAAGGGTAAATTGAAAAAGTATCTGAAAGACCTGCAAGTAAAAATTGTGCTATTATTCCCACAGCCGATTGAATAGTTGGATAATTATTCACCTGTGTTATAGAAAAGCGTTCTGGAGAGTTTGCCAGTAACCATAAGGGAAATGCTGTACCATCTGGCAATGCCACGACATTCAAGAAAACCCAGAAAGCTGTAAAGTAATGTACATGCCATCTTAAAAAAACTCTTTTGACTAACGAGAAGTTTAGCTCAGCTGGCTTTGCAATTCCTGACGACTGTGATCTTCTAAGTGCCATATCAAGCTCCTCACTAGATAGCCACCATAATTTTTTTATTTGATAAGGAGCGCCTGGAAAAATAAAGAATCCCACCAATGCAATTGGGACAGTGAATATACCATCAATAATGAAACCCCATTTCCATCCTGCCAAACCACCAACTCCGCTTAAATGTGTATATGCGGCTGACTGAAGATATCCTGAAAACATTCCGCCTAAACTAGAAGAAATCGAAAATGCCATTACTCTTCTATAGATTTCATCTCTTTTAAACCACGAACCAAGTATATGAATCACTGTACAGAATATTGGCCCCTCAGCTAATCCAATTAGAAATCTTAAAGCAAATATATGACTAGGTTTTGTCGCAGCAGCACCGCAAAATGTTAATACACCCCATACTACTTCCAACATCGGCAACATATAACGACTCCATGGCCTTGTTACGAATAACATACCAAAACACATTGATACAATGTACCCAGCAGAATATAAGGATTTCGCATAACTCAAGTCGTCACCAGTGAAATTTATCTCTTCTCTCATTCCTGAAACATAAGCATTGGTGATATTAGACTTATCCAAGGCTTTAGTAAAATATGAGCTACAAACGTAGGTGAGAATACATATATCTAATTTTAAAAGAAGTCTCTTCTCTTGTTTTTCTAGATAAGAAGGATACCATAAAAATAAGCGCACAAAACCATCGTACCAATGTTTAATTTCTCTTTTCTCTTCCTCTGCAGCTAAGGTCCTTTTATAATCACTAGATGCTTCATTGTGGGATATAGGAGCATCAACACTAGTTTTTTCTTCTATTTCTTTGCTCATGATGGTCCCAAGAATTACTAAAATTATAAATTATTAAAGGATCTGAGTAATTTATAAATTGGCGAAGATAAGATTTGGTATGCACATAAGATTAGATGGCACAATTTTCATACGCACTAGAGCCACAGTTACGGTAAGACTTCCTAAGTATGGCTCAATATCCCATTTTACATGCGGCGATTTGCGCAATGGCGATCAATGCATCAAGTTGTCTTGAACTATATAGCCGTTAACATTACTTACGTTATAGTCAGTGATATAGCGCAAGTGTCGCCTTACTTCTTGTATTAGTAAGTGATAATAAAGAACCTCTAATTAAATATTAGATATCACTAAACTTTGAAAAAGTTAGATATAAGAAAGATTTAACACTAGTGTATATATTAAATATTACACCATAAGAAATAAATGGTACCTATATATTAGACAATCTTGACAGAATTTTAGTATTGCATATTTTTCCATTGAAACATATTCGATTTGAAACCACGTGATTAGTACGATATTTCTATTTTCGAATTGATGCAAAATAATTTAACAGCGTACGAAGAAGTATTAAAGGAGGGGAACACTTATGTGGTTACGAAAGGTATATGATACTTAGCCATATATCTACAAATTGAAAGGACAACATTCATTTTAAGTTTACATAGGGTACAATCTTGAATGAAATATTTGGAATAGTTTATTAAAGGAAATTACAATCAAAAACTTTTGTCGGAGTTCCAGCTTAGGACATGATATTGGGAGATAGCACATGACCTATTAACGTCATTATGTAGTGTAATATAATTTTATTTCATCCGACCAATGTCGTGTGATACTAAAACTATATAATGCAAATAAATGAAGCTCTTACGAAGTACAAGAGAATATTTTATGAAGACATCGGAGATAAATAATGCCTTATACAACATGAAGATGAACTAACCAATGGAATAGTTAAGTTATGAGTCGGCTCGTTGCCCAGCCCGCCTTAAGTTGAAAAATGAAGGAAAATTTTTATCTAGCTATTTTTAGTATAAATAATCTTTGAGAATGAGCTATATTCATATATAGTTAGTATAGCTAGTTGATCGAATCACGATAAAATTGTGCAGTAATTTAATACTTATTGTAGGAATAATCAAATAATTTTTTATGGACTGATTGAAGGCTCTGCTTTCAAGATAATGATTGAATTGCTAAATAAATCGATTCTATAGTTACCTTTATCTAAATATATTTCAAACAACTATGTAGGTGAATATATTATTTGTAATATTGAAGAGCTACTTTAGCAAATCTTTCTCCATAATACCTTGCAGTCTTCAAGTCAGCTTCTGGAGGATTAGGAACATCTTTAGGTGCATCATGATAACTTTGAGTAGCTAGACCAGAAAACCATCCTCCTCTATTATATGCCTCTTCATTTCTAAGAGTCTTATTGTTTAGAGCAGGAAGACCAAGTGGTACCCACAATAACCCTTGTTGGGTAGAGTATGTCATCAACTGGAATAAGGCTCCTTGCTTATCACCTCCAGGTGAAGCTAAATCAGTGAAGCCACCTGCAAGCTTATCTTGAAAACTTCTTCCAGAGAAAATTAAGTCTTTTCAATAAAGTCTTTGAGCTTTGCTGAAATTAATTCAAAGAGAGTAGGGCTCCCCCAAATATAACCATCATATTGATCTATGATTCTAAGCTTGTTTACAGCTTCTTCAGTATCTAAGAGATCTACTTCAACACCTTCAACATTTGCAACACCTTTTGCAACATGCTCTGCAACAAGCTTGGTTGTTCCACCATTCGAGTCATAAATAATGGCAACTTTTAAATTGGTTTTGGACTTTATTTTAATTTCTGGGACTACTAAATCAGACATGTCTTACTAATTACACGAGTATGTTTCATATTTAGATCTTATCTGATATAAATATTAATTGAAACAAATCTCGTATTACTAATAAAATTATTTGCTGACAAATTAAAGACTCCAAGATTAGATGTGATAGTGGCATTAAAAATTCTTTCACGATGTATATATTCTATGCTGACAAATTAGTGAAAGATCAGTTAAGCAGGTCTTCATGGAAGTTTTTATTTTCGATAAAGAATTGTGTTAGTATTAATGATAGGTTCAAAATAAATGGTTTGCAGCTTTGATTAAGACATCCGGTCCTGTTATGTGACGTATGTAACGACATTTATTATACCTCCCCATGTCATCACGTGATATTAGAGCTAGTGATATGATTCAAAAGTTTTCAAAATAAAATTGAACTGAGTGAAACCTATTTATGAACTGAATTCTTTTATATGTAGAAAGATGCTACATTATTCATATAACGCATTAGTATAGATGTATAGATGAAAAGAAAAATGATTTCAGGACTATATCGATTGATGAATTTCTATTATAAGATAATATTTTGAAATAGTCTAACAAGTTATTCAAATGTTCATATCATTATTGAGTATCTTATAACTTTCCTAAACAACAGATGCTGGACTTGACAAAGAAACGCTATTAATTGTTAGGTGATATTGCTGCCAGAAGACACAAGATCTAAGCAATAGGTCCGAATTTTCTAACCTAACGAGTAAGTTGATTTAAGTAACTTTCCAAAATGCTTAGATAACTCGTTTGCTTTTATGTCAAGCTCCTTAAATTAAACTACAAATCTTGAACTAATAACTAAAACGTATTCGTCATTTATTTCATCTAAGACATAAATCATGAGTATATATACATTTATTTTCTGTTACCGTAGGATCTGGTGGCATAATCACCGTTGATAACAATTACGTCTTGTGGTCTGTAATCGTGTCTACCACTGAAGTAACTGTCTAAGATGTTCTTAACACCATCGGCGTACCTAGTTTGTGCATCCAAAGAGGTACCACTAACATGTGGAGTCATAGCATTACCACCGCCGTAGCTGTTTTTCATGGATCTCCAAGGGTGATCTTCTGGAGCAGGTTGAACATTCCAAACATCACCACCGTAACCTGCAAGCTTACCA
>JAKVQU010000085.1:0-49008 GCA_030462985.1 Schwanniomyces sp. yHRVM31 | reverse complement strand
TTGACCAGTGTAAACACCTTCGTTAGCAATGAAAGTTTCTTCTCTTAACTTGTACTTGTATGGATCACGGAAAACAACCTTGGCTAATGGAGCACCTCTACCAGCATCGTGGATAATTTGCTTGACGACACCACGAGTGTAACCGTGACGTTCAGCATAATCTAAGGTTCTTAACTTAGCAGCACCTTTTCTCAATCTGGTGTGAGAGGTGAAAATAGAACCAGCACCCTTTCTTTGGTTACGAATAACTCTACCTATAAAAATTGTTAGTAACTACTTTGTGCTTAATATTAGTTTCCACGTTAACTTAGTAAAGCTCAATATACATCTTGTTCGTTACTTTTGAAAATAAAATAAGATCTCTCAATTTAATAAATATGTCACCATCATTCATGTTCTTAAATCTATTATATGATATACATATTCTTCACTATAAGACATAAAAACGTTCTTTTAGCTTCACTCTTCCAAAATCCCAATTTTGAAACCCCATGTTACACCAAATCAAATAAATATTAAGCCGGATTAACTAAATCTCTAACTAGTGGGAGAACTAATAAGTCAATTATCAAGAATTTTACATACCCATTTTGCTGTATGATAGTTTAACTAGTAGAGTAAAACCTTTAATTCTCGTATCTCCTTATACTGAAGTGAAAATTTCTCAATTCGAGAATACAGATCATGTGATATCTGTTCACGTGCTAGAGCGAAAACTTATTATAGAATGGTCACGTTAGTCACATGAGACAATATAGGGCTACATTCATAGCGATCTTACCAAAATGCTGTATATAAGAAATTAACTAAATATATAGCCTATTTCTATTTTAACATAAATATAACAGATTAATTGAATAAGCCATTATATTCAGGTTTGAAAACTTATATGTATTTAATCAGACAGTTCAACAGGAGCAGGAGTAGAAATTTCACCTTCAGAAACATCATTTGATCTAGCGTCAATCGCAATATCTACAAAGATGTTTCTGCCTTTGATACTCTTTTCATTGAACTCTTGGATGGCTTTCTGTTGTAATTCATGACTTGAAAACTTCACAAATGCAATACCCTTATTTAATACCCTTCTAGGGCCATTAGAACGATTAGAGTGGTTGATTTTAGTTGGGACATGAATCCATTTTGGCTTGAAATCTCTAAACATATCATTGAGAGTCTTAACACCTACTCTGTAGTCAAGATTAGTGATGAAAATAGTATCTTCGCTAGCCTTTCCTTCAGGTATTTTAATTTCTTTCGGTTGATTGGATTGATCATTGCCATTAGGTTGCTGAGATTTATTATTTGATTCTTCGGATTCATCCTCCTTTTTTTCAACCTGTTCAACTTCCTTTGCGGTATTTCTCTTATTTTGTATTTTAGCCCTAGACTTCTTACTATTTTTAGGTTTATCGTCGGCTTTAACATCCGTAGAGTCTTCGATAGGCTCTTTGGATTCTCTTTCATTATTAGATTCTTCCTTATTAGCTTCTTCTTTTCTTGCTTCCTCCTTCTTGGCTTTTTCTTCTTGGTTTTTCTTCTTCTTTTTCTCAACCTTCTTCTTCTTTTCTAATTCAAACTTTTGGGCTCTGTAAGCTTCTTTTTTCTTCTCCTTTTCTTCTTCAGTTGCCGGTGGAACCGCCTTTTTTATCGTAATCTCCCTTCCAAGAAATGCTTCTCGGTTGAATTTCTCTACAGCCTTATCAGCATCTTCCTTGGTAGCGAATTCAACAAAAGCAAAACCTAAGTGCTTTGTGTGAGTTTTCTTATTACGGATTGTTGTCTTTGTAGGGATATCAACATCAGTACTAAAAAGGTAGTTAGTAAACCAATACATCAGAAAGATTATATTTTTTGCATAAATAATACTTACACGTTCAATCCTTCAAAATGCTTTCTTAAATCGTCTTCGGTGGCCTTAAAATCAACATTTCCAATGTAGATTCTTTCCTCAATAACTTGTTTATCAGACATATTCTTTTCTTAACTTTATTTCACGACAACGGTAGGCAACAAATTCACAAACTAAATCAGAGATAAAATTTAATATCAAAAGTAAATTCTTATAATTAATTACAATATATTTTTGGTGTTTCGTACTATTATATTTATAAACATTTCATACTTATGGATGGCAATAAGCATTGGCTCAAGGATAAGCGCGGGCTCCTAACAGCTATCTTACATACGATAGAAGAAAATACTAGTCTAAACGATTTAAGTTACGCAACTTTTATAAAGACTGACTTTCAATATAGAATTATGGCTGAATACAATATATGTTCTTCTCCTCATGGCTTAACCTCATTAATATATGAAATCTAAGCGTAATCTCTTAGTAGATAGATTGTTCTCTGCAGAATATTCGAGAATTACATAATCTTTTAATCACATGACTTGATAAGTTGTGCCATCCATTTTATGGTCTTAAGATGTCTCCTTTATTCACGTTTAGAATTCATTGAGCAAGGCCCCGAACTTCTTCAAAGCTTGGCTGAATACTAATCAAATATAATATATCATGTAATCTTTGACTATCCTCCAATGACCTCAATAAAGTAATCCTATAAAGTATAGATTTAGTCTTAAACTACTTGACAATCTGGGGTATACTTGCTAAGAATAAAAAGCATATAACTACGTAGGGTAAAATACTATAAAGGTAATGCATTAAGCCTTCGTGAATTTATTTTGCAATATATAGTTTAAAGTTGAACAATTCAAATAAAAATGTTTTATACAATTGATAAATAAGATCTAATATTTTGATGTGCATGCCAACTGTGTATTAGTATGAAATATTGAGGTTTGAGTAATGAAATGAATTTACTTCAACTTGTAAAATAATTTTGGAGCAACACAGTCATTAACACAGTGTTGTAAGTGGAAGAATTCTTCAATACAATCTTCTTTGTGTGCCTTTTCTTCGTAACCTTCTTCTTCTTGTTCCTTGGTGACTCTTTCGACACATTCGTGGAAATGATGATTGAATGGCTTACATTCCTTGGTATTAGTACATTCTTCACGGTAGGTTTCCAATGGGTCAACAAGCTCATCTTCCTCTTCGTCTTCCTCTTCTTCTTCTTCCTCTTCTTCTTCTTCTTCTTCCTCTTCTTCTTCAGAAGATTCAGTTTCTTCAACTTCTTCAACAACTTCTACAACTACTTCTTCTTCAGGCTATTGGCGGAACTGTTAGTATTCTATCCCAAACTTCAATTTTGCAAATTGACTTAGAGATCGGTATGATCATACGAAACACTTACTTCTTCAGCGTAAGCAACTGGCATAACTGATTCTATTAAATCCCTTAAGAATGACATATTGTTGATATAAATGTAACTTTTCAATCAATTAGATAAGACACCTTAATTTATTCACTATTTAAATTTTACCTCACTCAAAAGTAGAACTATGAGAAAAATCAATTTTTTAATTGGTTGAAACTTGGATTTATGTGCAGGCCTTTACCCGGATTTTGCATATAGATATGAGGTATCTGTTTGTAGCCGAATATACACAGCATTAATAGACGAGTATAAATTCATTACAGATTTAATAGAAATTTTTAATAATTAAATGTGTATTTGTAACAATCTCCCATAAGATTAATATGCTACATAAACTGCAAAAATCTTGAAATGTAATATACTACAGATGTATTTAAGCAGAAGTTTCTGGGACATCAGAAGCAGCAGTTCTCTTAGCCTTCTTGTCGTTAGCCTTAGAACCCATGATACCACCACCCCAGTGTCTTCTAGCGTCTTCGTACTTTTCGATAAAGTTAGCGTTGATAGTAGAAACTAACTTAGCTAATTCAGCTTCATCTTCAGCGTTGACTTCGGTTAAAGCAGCAACAGAAGAGGTCTTCTTGTGGACTAAAGTACCTAATCTAGCCTTACCCTTAACAACAGCGTATGGAACACCCATCTTCTTACATAAAGCTGGTAAGAAAACAACTAATTCAATTGGGTCAACATCGTTAGCAATTAAGACTAACTTGGCTTTCTTGTTTTCAATTAAGGAAACAACGTGGTTTAAACCGTACTTGACAACAACTGGCTTTGGAGAAGCATCCTTAGCGGACTTACCTTCAGCAATAGCAGCGGCTTCCTTGGTTAATCTTTCTTTCTTTTCAGCAGAAGTTTCTGGTCTGTACTTGTTTAATAACTTGAAAGTTTGAGCAGCAGTGTTCTTGTCTAAAGTGTTTTGGAATTGAGAAATAGCTGGAGGAACCTTCAATCTCAAAGACAAAATCTTTTTTTGTCTTTGTAATCTAACGTATTCTGGCCATTTAACGAATCTGGATAAGTTTCTCTTTGGTTGGATACCTTGACCAATACCGAAGTTCTTTGGGGTAGAATCGATTAATGGGTTCTTAGTAGAAGCAGACTTAGAAGTCTTAGTAGCTAATGGAGCTGGAGCAACCTTTTTACCTTTTGGAGCCATCTTTAATGAATTTGGTACGGTTAACTATTTTGTAATTGATGATGATATTTTTCATACACTTCATTGAGACTATGGTATCAAATTAAATTACACAAAATGAAAATTTTTCAAATTTTCAGAAAAGAATTTCTACTAGGAAGGGAATATGAGGCTGAATTTACATCACGTGAAAAGTGACTGTTTTTCGAAGTCTTTGATTATGGACTGAGTCTGCAAAATGATTACATGTCTCATGTCTCTCTCTCTAACGCTAATAAGCTAGGCAATAACCTACAAATGAATTAATTTATTGAAATTATTATTTTCGTATATATTAATTTGTATATTATATCCGTAACCTATATATTATATGCCATCAAACCCCAGTAAGAAAATGAGTAAAAAATAAAATGCCTATGAAGAATGTTCCTCTGTTTCCTTAGATATGTCCATCCACCTAGAATTACACCAACCCTTTATGGTGTATTGAGTACTTGTTATACCTGAACTTGGGGATAAACTATTGTAAAATGATTTTCCATTAGAAAGAATGCCAGCTGGTTTGATACTTAAAGCACCAAATCCCCAAGGCAAATAATCACCGTTTGATGTTATAAGACTTGAAAAATTACCTTTTTGACCCCCTAAAAAGATATAATCTTCATAGTTTATAACGTTTTTAGGAGATTTATCAGAACGTGGAGGTAAAATAATATTTTGCCATAGCTTTTCTTTCGATATACCCGAAATTTTATATAAATTGTATTCTAAATGGAATTTCTTCAATGAAGGTCGAGATATCAAAAGCTGGGTTAGTTCTTCACTAGTATGGACACAAGGCAAGAATCCTTCTAACCTTGAATTATAATCGAATGCATATTTTCTTAAAAATTCTGAATTAACTCTCAGTTCTCTATTTTTAAAAGATCTGAATGAATTTTTGAATATAAATGGTTCCTCTAATGCTATCGATTCTTTAAATGTTGTCATTTCATAGTGCACTGGTGGTGAATATTGTATTTCTGGTATAATATCATCTGAAGTTCGTGGATTGAAAGTATAAGAATTCAAGATAATAGCCGAAGAGTTTTGAATGGTACTTTTGAATCTCTGTAAAGAACTTTTAATATTAGAAGCCAACCTGGTTTTCTTTGAAGTTATCTGGGGCTGTGTTCCTTTCTCATTCAATAATTTCGTAAGACTATCTTTTGATGATTCAGAATTGACACTATTGTTGTCTAAAGGCCATGATTCTACATTAATGCTAATTACATTAGCATCAGAGACTGATTTTCTTGATACACCACTAATGCACAGAGACTGTGAAGTCAACCATGAGTTATTGCTAGTAGATGATGAACTTAACGTAACATCATCTCCAATATCAAGGGCATCCCACGAATCTTCTTCACAATAGCAAATACTGACGTCGTTTTCTTCATTCAAAGGGTGCCAAAGAGGATGATTTCCCTTATTATTGCTTGAAATATATTCGCTTACTATGGAATCACTTACTAATGTTGATCCGCTAAGATAACTATTAGGAAAAGCATTTGTGCCATTTTTCATCTGATAACCTGTTGATATACCACAGTACTCATTGGCTATATTATTCCTTTTCTTATACATTTCTGTCTTTATGTCATTAACACATATATAACTTTTTAAGCTGTAAGGTTTTCCTTTCCAGCATTCGTCTTTGTAATTTAAATCTAGCTCGTCTGATTTCATTACAAAAGTTTGGTTAATATCAATAGCCATATTATTGTTATTGAAGTGCCAGAACTATATGGATGATATATATATTAATCCGAATATGTATATATTATAATATTTGAATAAAATAATGAATCTCTAAATCGTGAACATAAAAATGTCTGATAGTGAAATTAATTTTTGTGCCAGAATCAAGCAACAGATAGCTTACATTGAATTGGCTCAGTCTCCAACAAAAAGAATAATTCCGACTATTGTCGCGGCCGCAAGATAATCTTTTAACGGTCGGCCGACTTCTTCCCTAGCGCTTATTTGGGCAATGCGGTCGGAGTTTTTTTACCTCCACGGAATCGTTCCCTAAATTGAGCATAGCGCAATTCCGTTTAATTTTCAATTTTGCAGTTTAACCTTATCTAGATGGGTTTGAAATATTCATTATACCAAGCAGATCATCAAAGTCATCTAATTCAAACTCATTGCGATCGATATTTTGGTTATTTAGCACTGAATAATGATTCATTTTCGGTGCTTTATTGCCGTAAAAAGAATCAAAAAGACTGTCTATATCTTCTAATTCTATGCCTTTAGTTTCTGGGTAATAATTTACAACCACTAAAATAGATATGATACAACTAAACGCTGGGAAAAGATACATGGCCCAACCTATTGATTCCTGCGCTATAGGTGTCAATTGGCCAACGATAAAATTTGCTAGCCAATTGGTTGCTGTTGAAAGGGAGACTCCCTTTGCCCGCACAGCTAAAGGATATACTTCAGGAGGGATCAAAAAACCGACCGGGCCCCAGCTATATCCGAATGCAGCATTGTAAATGATGACTAATAGCGCAACTAGACTGGGGGTGTAGCTTTTATTTAGGAGCATAAAAAGCGAGATCAAAGATAAGGAGAGCGCCATTAATGCCGCGCCACTTACGAGAATTGGTTTTCTCCCCCATTTGTCTACCAAAAACCAAGGGGGTATAGTGCTTAGTAAATACACAATTGAATTAATACCAGTCATTAATAAAGCGTTCGAATCGTTGAACCCTGCTTGTTCAAACACTAATGGGGCATAATATGAAATAATATTTATACCATTAAATTGGGCAAAAGCTAATGCAGAACATGCAATTAAAATACGGGTCATATAATTTTTAAATAGCTGTCTCCATGTTCTTGCACTTTTTGGGGTGATTTCTCTTTCTCTCAAAATAGAATTTTTAATCATAAAAAATTCCTTTCTTGGTTTGTCGTCATCAGGATCTGAGTCATATAATAAGCAAATGACGTGAAACCCTTGTTGATCCATATCTACATCTAGAAGCCATCTTGGAGATTCCACAATAAAAAATCCACCACAGAATAAAATGAAAGCAATCAATACCTGTACAAATAAAGGCAATCTCCAAGAGAAATTGGCCACAAAGGAATGGGGATTTTGACGAGCATCTCCTACGTTCTGAATGAAATAGCAAAAGTAATCTACCCAAACACTCAAAGCATAGCCAGATATATTACCTGTGAATTCACCACAAACAAGCTTTCCTCTCTCTTCAGATGGTGAAATTTCGCACTGATAAGAAGGTACAATCGTGGATAATATGCCTACGCCAAATCCACTTAAAACCCTACCGACCGTAAATATGTACAAATTTATAGCAAATGATTGCAAGGTCCCTCCAATCATAAATACAAAAGTACCCAATAATATTGTTCTTTTTCTTCCGAACTTATCAGAAATTTTTGCAACACATAATGAACTAAGCATCGCTCCTATTTCTAGAATTGATATAATAAATCCAATAATAGAACTTGAAGGATGATGGAAGTATGAATTAAATGTAACAAACGTTAAAATCCCTGAGCATACACCCTGCTCATATCCAAATAATGAAACGAATAAGGACACGAATGCAGACGTAAAATATACCAATCTCTTTCCCTTAAACCTCAATTTTGAAGTATATCGCCTTGAATTGAAATCAACGTTATCATAAACGTTACCAAAGTCATCCGTAAATCCATGAGTATTTGGAGCCAGATCTTGAGACCCCGCGTATCTAACAGGATCTTCCTCCTCGTCAGAAGTATTTTTGAATTCTTCAAACGAACCTGAACGCTTATGATAATCATACCGTTTCTCTATCTGAGTCTCCATGTTAGATAGTGGAGCATAATTTTTTTTAGAACGTTTTATATGCGAATTTTGAATGCTATTTGAAATTAGAGACGATTGATCATCTTTAATAAACGTATCATAATCGTCATCAAATGGATTAGATAAAGATTCTGATGACATTGCTGCAAGTATTCATTAACATGTATTCCACATAATAAAGAAAGTCGATACTAAACAATATTTTTGAGTTCCTTCCTGTAAAACACGAAAAGAGCAAGTCTACAGGCTAAGAAATACGGGATAAGTGTTACATAACCGCGAACATCTATTATAAATATCGTATCTAAAACAAGGCATATTAGGAATCCAAAACAAGCCTACGTATATTACTTGTGATGGGAACGCTTCATGTAACTTTCAATGTAGAATGCAGCAAATAAGGCTGTTAATGGTGTCAAATAAATGACATTAATGTATAAAGGCAAAGCCTGATCGGCATTACTTATACAGTTTCTTAATTCACCTGTTTCTACGTGGGTATACCAAATGAAAGCGTGGACAACTGCCAAAGAACCTCCCACAACGAACTGAGTTATTTGCATGGTAGTTAATGTTCTCTTAAAAATATTTGGAACTCTGATCTTCAAGCATGACAAAGAGAAATAAAAGTACATCAATGAATGGATGAGAGAGTTAAATACTACAAAAATCCAAATAGGAGGCGATTGAAACCTAATTCCACCCCACATACACATCATAGCACCTGCATGATGGTAACTTTGTAATAAACTAGATGGCCTACCTTTTAGAAGAATTACCAAAGTGTCGATGACTTCATAAAACTTGGATATATAAAACCACCAACCAATCACCTTTAAATTGTAATCTTCAAAAATTGGTGAAAATACTCCTGAGTTAACGTCACAAACAGATTGAAAAAAGTTTTCAAATGATGATTCTGAAGAAGTTTGTAGCTTGAAATAACCCATATAATGTCTGATTGATGAGATCATGCTAATAAAAGACCAAACAGAATACAAACATAAAAATATATTGTGCAATAATACAAAAATCTTGAAAAAGGTATTTTTTGCAATAGGATATGGTGCAGCTGGTAATCTTTTTATTTCTTTCCTTGTGAGTTTTGATTTGTCTGTAACACCAGCCTTCGCCAATTGTCTTTTTCTAATTATTGGATTCACCATATGAACAAAGGTGAAGTACACTATCGCAATAGTTAATGGAGTCTTAATTTTTAATGAGCCGTAATATAATTTGGTTAAAATTTCATTTTGGAATGGGCTATCAGGGAATTGTAAGGAACCTGTTGGAAGTTTAAGCAACTCATTGCTTGGTAATCCAAACTTAACTAGATATGACATCTTCAAGTTTCTATTTATTAAAAAAAAAAAGATGTGAAGTATTTTTATTTTATGCTGAAAAATTCTTGGATTAGAATTTTGGACCGAGACCTAAAATTGTTGGATTTCGCAATGATCAAATACTTAATATATAAAAACATAAATTCACCCAAAATTATAGTGTATATATTGCGAAATTAAGTATAGCAACTCATTTTGAAACAATAGAAGAAAGGAGATTTATTATAGAATGTTAGGATGTACTATTCATAGGAAAAAATAAAATACCTTGAAGCCGAGGTATCCTCGCAAATCAGCTGAAGATGTCTATGTTGGTATAACATGACATATAATTACAGATAGGATAATGGTGTATTTGTTTTTGTGGTCTCGCTTGAATTTAGAAGATGTAGCACTAGATAATAGAACCAAGACTGCATTAAATAGTAATATCCCTAAGAGAAATAATGTTTTAATCATTAATATCTTGTTTCTGCTTGTAAAGGATTTGTAAAAGAAGCTGAAGCTATACTAAACTATGCTAATATCTTGTTTTGTTCTAGTTCATGTAACCGATGTAACGTAAGATTTATATAATGAGGGGGGGCTCTATCTGCGAGTAATTGTGTCTTCACCAGATCAAATGCTGTAAATAGTACTGATTGAGTAGTGGATTGAGAGTAGTATTCCAAAACAAAGCAAGAATAAACCTGAAACAGGATATGCAACTAAATTTTTACATTTAAAGAAAATTATTAAGATTTTAAAAATAAGTCTATTTTTTGTGGTATTTATGGTATAATTAATTTACTATAAAGCTTAGTAATATGTAGAATTGAATGAAAATGGGATTAATGCAAGGCAATATAATTCATATATTGCGGGGTTATTAAAATATTGTTATTGTTGTTGTAGTGATTCAATAAACTTGATTCTCGATAAATTTTTTGATTTTTTGTAGAAATTTCCATATTATTTGAAATTTGCTTCAAAGGTGTTTTTATAAATTCATGGTTGAACATAATTGGATTAAACGAAAATTCCTTTTTATCTAAGATCAAGAAGTCCTTTTCTCTTAAAAACATAGTCAAATTATAAATAGCCTCACTTAGCTTGGCTTGATCAAATCCACTTAATATAATTTGATGATAAGCAGATTTCGAGAAACCTAATGGAGTTTCGTTAACTAAAACCTCAACACCAAGCAATAATTTAAATGGAATTTGAATTCTGTTTTTAAACTCTTCGTTACAATTCCCTATCAAAGTGCTAAACTTATTTGGACTGAAAGTAACTTGGAACTCAAAATCAAGAGGTAACAATTCCTTAAGCTTCAAAGCGCATTGCTCTGATCTGGTATCAGAACCCTTTATGCTAACTATAAACGAATTTTCCTCAAAGTCGCTAAGAGAGGAAGGGAATTGAATATAAGCATTCATATCAAATTCCAAATTAGAAACTTGTTTAAGTTTATCGTTATTAATAAACAAAGAATAATGACTCTTTAATAATTGAAAATTTGTGTTATTGTAAATAGTGGTACTGGAATGAAATGGTTGTAACGTATAACAGCATCTTTTAACAATCTCATCTAGTTCCTGCTTAACTAGAGATATATTTGCTGCATTCTTCTGGGGACATTTGATCAAAACATTATCAAATCTTTTAAAAGAATAAAGTAACCCTTCTGCCATTTTAACACTACTAGAAAACTTTATGAAAACATTGTATCTTTTCATAATTGATTGGATAATTGAACCACCGTTTCCAATTATTGATTTATGAAAAACCTCAGGTATGTTGAACTGCAACTCTGCTGGAAGCTCTAACTCAAATAAATTTATACATCTCAATAATGTAGCTATGTCATTTGCAACACATATGTCAACAAAAAATTTATATTCATTGAATGCAGTGAACTTGAAAGCAGGTTCTTGATTTAATTGATTCAAGATCTTTACAATTTTTCCATTCTTTTTTCCGCTAATAAAGTCTCTTTGGTGGTTGCTCAATTCTATTCTCAATTTAAGGTCAAATTTATTCAAAGCTTTAGTCCAAAAATACTTATTGGAACTCATGTTACGAAGAGTTTCATTTATAGTTCCTCTTTTACCAATAACATCTATGCCAAATTTGTTATAAATAATAGAACTGCAATCATTAAGATGAATCAAATCAAGGAAAGAATACTCAAATTCAGGATTAAAGGCAACTTCATGATTTAAAATACTTAAAGAATAATATTCTGCACTGATTAAATTTAATTCCTCAATTGTATCTTCCACTGCCTTAGTTGAATTACCTTGTACAAGAATTTGAGAATTGTTCATTTCACCTAAAGATGGCAATTGGATAAAAGTGCCATGATTGAACATAATATTTAATATTTCTTGTTGATTTTGTAAAGTAATTAAGTCCAATTTTCCTTTACCCACATTCAATTCTTTGACAAAAAATTCGCTTTTACATTGGCTTATAAGACTTGAAATTATGTGTTTCACCACCAAAATATCAGGGATTTCTTTGGCTGTAATGAGAATATCCAATTCGAAATTCGAGATATAAGTATTTGAGTTAAAAATCTCAGGTAATAAGTCAGGAATATAGATATTCGCTTTCAGTTGAAGAGCTATCTGTGTGAAGTTGAACAAATCGGGACCACCAATCAATGGTATCATAGATAAGTTTATTTTTATACAATCAAGGTGATAATTGTTGAGATGGGTGTCCATTAAAATCTTAATTTGAGAATAACAAGTAGTTACATTCTCCTCGAAACCTAAGATATAAATCGAATGATTTTTTTGAATTTTCTTCACCTTGAAGTAATCAGTTTTAAAATCGGTTTTTGTATTGTCAATAACCACTTCAACGTTATAATATTTAGAAATATCGCTTAATATGTCGAGGAATTTTGAATCAATTCTGTCTAACAATTGTTTTGAAAGGCCAATTTCCTTAAATATGACTTGCCCGTAATGCTTCAATATTTCGCTACGCGAAGTATTGATAAAATTCTTATCACCTTTAATTGACACCTTCACTAAAGAGCCATTTACCTTCGGTAATATCAATGAAATTGGTTTATTGTTGGTTGAATTAATCCTTTCAACTACCAGTTTAATGCGAGTAATATTGTCTAAGATCTGATATTTTCTATTTCCTTTTACTTCATCTCGTAATTCGGCTGGTGTAAAATCATTCCACAAACCGTTCTGCGTTTTAAAGAAAGCATTACTATTATGGTAAATAAGGAAGGACAGCTTCAACGAAAATATTGCCAAATTATTGTGTAACTCATTCATGTTATAGAAACTAGGCTGATAACTACTTCCTTTGATAAATTTATCAGGGAATCCTTCTTTATTATAGGTTTTACTTTACGTAAAGAAGATAACCTAAATGCAGGACTACATTAATTAATCCTCAATTAGGCTAATTATCCTGCCATTTAAATTGTATTTGTTTACATAATTGTTATTTAGGGAAGAGATCAGTCGCACTATACTATTTTCGGAAATTATAAATTTCCTTATTAGGAAATGTAATAAATATCATTTATAAGTAAATTCGCAAAAGTTCCTATTAAAGATATCACTTGTAATCTATACTACTATAGTATACATTCCTTATATGGAATTTTTACAGAGAAAGTCTTCCGATGTTTTTGTATTATAATCTTTTGCTATCCCAGATGTAGACCATTTCATCCCATCCGGTCGACGCTGCCCAACCTGGTTCACCCCAAAGACTGTAGTCACATCCAATGACAAATTCGCGATGTCTATTCATAATACCTCTACATCCTCCATTACCGGTATTCAAGAACCTTGCCTTTTCTTGCGACTCGTCTCTCCATACTCTTACAGTCATATCATATGAAGTACTCATCAATTCTTGACCACTATGAGGTGACCATTGGACTTTCCTAATAGCAAATTCATGACCTAATAATTCATTTAATGGTGATGGGCCCCTCAAGTGATATGCTGGCATAGGACTATGAGAATTAGGCTGATCTAAGTTAGTAATCATACGTATATCCCAAATTCTAACCGATTTATCAGTACCTCCAGATGAAATAATAGTAGATTTGTATTTATTCCAATCACAGGAAAGTGCCTCTAAACCACCATGTCCAATAAAGTCCAACTGTAATGGATGAGGCGATCTAAGATCCCAAATCTGTACATGAGATGACCCATTGCAACTTAAAATGGTAGATGGAGAATGTGGAGAATAAGATGCGTTATATATACAATTGTCTGTATTAGAATTTGGATGTTGCTGATGTTTCTGTTGATGGGATAATACTGGTTTTGCAGTCTGCACAATTGGCGAAGCTCTCGTGGTATAATCGTGGTCCACGCTTAAGGTTCGAATTGATTCGCCTCTCTGAGGAGACCAGACTTTTATTGAACCATCCCATGAAGCAGATACAAAGTTATTCTTATCAACCAAGTTCCAGTTTATGGAAAAAACCTCCTTAGTATGTTCTGTCCAATTCATGACTGGAAATTGTGGAACAGACATATCGAACAATTTAATTGATCCATCACCACATGCAACAGCAACTTGATTTTCATGTATCTCACTCCAAGCAATATCAAATATTCCATCCTGGGTTTCCCAAGCAATTTGATTTTCCACTCTTCCACTAGGTTCAATGTTCAAAATAAATAATTTACCATTTCCAACCAAACCATAGTTCGCAGATGCACCTACAGCAAGCTTATTATCAAAGAAAGGCGAATATTGAACTCCATAACCATTATATCCAGCAGTTCTATACGACAACATTATCTTGTCATTATTTACATTTTATTTGATAGATAGTCTGAATTTTTATCGATTTATGTAAAATACTGCATATTACACAATAAAATATGTCTACAATTCTATATTAAAATATATAACTCCTACAAGTCAAGTAATTTAGAATCAAGAAACTTTAAAATTCCCCAGTATTTCTCCTCAATATCATCCTTCTTAATAAATCCCAAATTAATAAAATCTGCCATGAAACAACCCGATTTTTGTTGAATATACTTAAAATAATCAAAATCATCATCCGAGGAAGTAACGTTATCTTCGATTGCATTCTCATCTATTTGTAAATTCTCTATTCCTGATGTTACAACATTATAGGTACTGTCAATACCTTGTTCAGAAGTTAATTCACTGAATTGTGAACTTTTAGGAGGTCCATTTTGGATCAACCCCCAAAGACACCAGTAAATCTGAACAGTGGGTCTCCATAAAATACATTCATTATATAATTTTCTGATTTCAAATTGGATTAGCTCGCTTGCCTTTGTATTGCTTATATCAGGCGAAGAATTCACTAACAAATTTGAAGAAGGATAAGTGAATTCATATTCAACATAACTTTTTATTAAATTTAGAATTTCTAGTTGATTTGGATATTTATCATCATGAATAAAGTAAGACTTTTCTTCATCATGATAATCTGCCATCCATTCGGAGAAATGATTAACTAAATCATACGCAGGTAAGTTACTTCCAGAATATTCAAAATCAATTACAACAAGATTAAAATCCTTTCTATTTATAGTTGAAATCAATGCTTCCTCATCGTCATTTGTATCAACAACGATATCTAACGGATCAAATGATTCATGTAGCAATAAATTACCATATTGGGTATCATTGTGACAAAATTTAAAATTTGGCAGTAAGGAGCCACCCTCATACTTATCAAACAACCATTCCTTGTAACTCAAAATTAACTCTTTAAATCTTTTGAAGTCAACTAAAAATATTTCCTTCTCATCAACACCATCTTTTGCATAACGAGGTAAATATTCCTTCTCAATAATGTCAAGCCACTTAAAAATCAATTTCCAAGACATAGGCAAGCTGTCAATAGCGTCTTCAGGTTCTAAAGCTATTTTCGAATGTAAATCTTTCATTCTTCTTCCAATCATCTGAGATATAACTTCATTTCTAATTACCTTTTTATCCAACGGAAGATATCCTTCTAGGAATTGTTCAAATCTTCCATTTGTAAAATTACCTAATAGTTTTGGACCAATTTTTTTTTGACTTAATTTGATCAAAGTTTTTAATTCTGCCTCTCTATCAATTATAGAATCAACATTTTTTCCAAATATTCTTAATAATAATGAAGGTAAAATAATATTTTGCTCAGTGTCTTTGTATTCTATTTTATAGATACTATTGGTCAACGCACCAGATATTCTATTTACGATCAAATTAGAAGGATTCAATTGACGTTTATGCCATTTGCTTATTCTCAATGCTTTAGTCAATGACAAAATATCCAGCTTGAAGAAATCTAAAGGTAATGAATTATCTAAAATAACATTAGCAGTAGGAAAGGAGACGTCAATATCTATGGATGTCGAAGTAATACTTAACCTATTTAACGAGGAGGAACTAAGTGACCTTTTACCAGACAAAGAGGGTCTCCTTGTTGAATTAGACCTAGAAGATGAATTTCTAGTTCTCGATCTTGATCTTGATCTATTTTGACCACTATGTACATTTGTAGGTCTGATTTCCATTATTTTCTACTTTTTGTTAGATTCCCTTCTGCAATCTTCTAAATTTTTTTCTTTGGAAAATAGGTGGGGCAATCACGCATTTATATACACACTGACACTGATCTACGAAAGATAACATTATCTCAAGCCTAAACGATAAAAAGATAAGTACAAGAGCCAGATATGGAACTAACTGGATTCTTACAATTCACATTTTTATTTGGTACTTTGATATATATATATCAATTACATATTCAAGCACGTCAAGAATGTGAAGAACTCAAACGTGAGTTAGAATTCGAGAGAAATGCGCTGGAGGTGAAGAAAACAAACAATGACAAAATAGAAAATCGTGACAACTTCAATCAATATCAGAAAGAATTGACTAAATGGAAAATTGAAAAGCAAGACTTACATAAAAAGATACTTTCTGTAGAGCAACAGAAACATACTATAGAAGTAGAAAGCAAACTTAGCAAACTCAGAAATGACGAATTGTCAAAGGAAATTGAAACACTTGAGAAGAAAACTAAAAAATTAACCAATTCCATTGAATCTTCAAATAAGCTGCTTGATAAATCAAAGGAAAAAATATTTTTTGATTTGAATACGGAATTTGAGAAACAGTATGCCATGAAAGATTTAGAAAATGATACTTTAAAGAGGGAATTGGATAAAACAAAGAGAGACTTGATAGATCACCATGCAATGCATGAAAATGAACTAAATCAAATCGCATCTGAAGCCATGGAATTGAGAAGGAGCTTAGATGTATCTGTAAAGAAAATTGAATTACTTGATACAGACTCGCATGCTAAAGACGAGGAGATACGTTATTTAGAAGAAGAAATCATTTTAAAAGATATGGATAATACAAATCTTATGGATTCAAAGGAGAAACTCGTGTCTATTATACATGAGCTTAAAAACTCTAATCTAGATTTAAGAGCTCGTATTGAGGAAAAGTCAATTGAAGTTGAATCATATAACGAAAAGATAACCCTTCTTGAGGCCAATCTTAAAAAGAAAGAGTATGAATTAGATTCGACGAAAACTGAAACTAAGAATATAAGAGACAAGTTGAATGCTGTAACTGATAATTTATCAATGACTAAAAATAAACTCCAATCGTTTGAATCTAAATCTAGCGAAGTTTCTTTGCTTAAAGAAGAGCTAACCCAATATGACCTATTTAATAAATCTATAGAGAATTCCAAGGAGCTGGTGAAAGAAGATAAAGATTTCATTATAGTAGGCGTTAAATCGTTATTGGATAGAGTGGGTGCTTTAACATCTGAGATAGAGGCCCTAAAAGTCACTTGCGAAGATTTGCAAGGCAATTTAGAAGGATCTGACGATAAAAACGACTCTCAAATTGTTGACTTGCAAAATAAAATTCAACAACAGCAAAAATTAGTTGAAGACCTTTCCAAAACTAAGATAGAAATAAATGAAAAGTTGACAGAAAAAGAACTGCAATGTATTCAATTGAGTAACCAATTAAGGGAAGTCGAGAATCAAGGGGTTAAAAATAAATCCGAGGAACAAGATTTACGGCAGATAATAGCTAACAAAGAAAGTCAGATCGAAAGTCTCACTTCACATTTAAACAACAGCAAGGAAAACAGGCAAAGGGCTTTAAAGGAACTCCTAACTTGCAAAAAGGAAATTGAAGAGTTACAGAACAAGGTTGCTGCATTATCCGGCCAATCGCATGAAAAAGAGGGGGATGTTGAACAATCCTATCAAAGCAGGATACTTACCTTAGAGAAAGAGCTTCATCAGCTGAAGGATGAAATTGATAAGCAGAAAGCTATATTATCTAGAAACCTTGAACTCCTTCGTGAGTATAGAGATAGCTCAAAATAGTTACTTGCTGAATAATCTATTTTTATAGTACATTTTTATAGTTTATAAATTAAGCATTCCAAATTGAGACAAACGTAGATGGGATTTTATTTACAACTATGCACATACAGAGAAACAAACCATCACCGAATAGTTGGCGCTTTCAAGCAGGAAATAAAAAGCCTTCTCTTTCATCGCAGTTCTGCAATTTCAAATACCGGTAGTAACATGTCCGGATAAGAAAGGTACTGCTATCATTGTTTATATTTTAAAATAGATTTTTCTTTCGTACAATAATAGAAATAATTATATGTTTAAGAGAATATCATCGATAATTAGGTTACTTTGATTTGGATTAGTATTATAAATTTTCTGTTTGTCAAGTCCTGGGAATTTTAAAAGCTACAAGCCAACCGTTAGCTATTTTTGATATACCCCGTGGAGCAGTTTACACCACTGGAACACTTATAACTTGTATCTTAGTCAGTTTATAAAAGTGGTATTTCGTAACAAAAATATACTAGAAAGAAGATTTAGTAGTATTTTATTTCTTTCCATTTCCTTTTAGTTATGGTGAAAGTATTAAATACTTTCAACAGAAAGAAATCGATTGTGAGTATTTCTTCTCCTAACTCTGACGAGAGAAAAGTTGAACTTGGAAGTAGGGGCCCACGTAGTGGTATGTCTGCAACAAAATTGAAGTCTTTAGGAGAGAAGTCAAGGTTGGATACATTGAAATTTTCCTCTGAACTGGATGATTCTAGCGAATTTATTAAAGCCTTGATAAAAAGATATAAGAAATTGGAAGTAGATTTAAATAAATTTAAGTCAAAGCCTAATGGTGTAAGCAAAACTAATGTATTGAGAACTGCGTTATTACTGTACCTAAGGAAGAACATAGATATAGAGGGAATTTTAGGCTTAGAAAGGAAAGTTTACAGAAGTCTAGCTAATTTTTTTAGCTCAATCTTGATCCAGTGGTGGAACAACCTAATAAATAATTTGATATCTTCAGATTCATCTATTTCTGCTATTGATAGAAGCGCTTATCTAGAATGTATCTCAAAGATAATATCGAGAAAGGAATGGAAAGTAGTAGATGAAGTATTAGCTCAACAGTATAACGATTGTCTCGTTCTTACTATGGAGTATTCTATTCAAAGGTTCCAATCTTTGAAGCATTTCCCATTATCAATATGTGCATTTATGGGAAAGGTACTTGCATACTGTTTCTTTTATATCCCCAAAGTGGCTAATGCATTATTGTTTCTACTTAACGTAAAACAGTCAGCTTTTGAAAAAGTCATGTCTTGCTTTGAATATTCTGTATCTCCTGAGGATGTTAAAGAAGTACGAAGCCACTTTCCAAAACATTTACATATGTTTATCAACTTTCAAGGTATCAAATCTATGACTAAATATGAGAAGGCTTATTTAAATTCTGTTCCACCACCACAACATCCTGTTCGTGGTATCAAAGATCCAAAAGGTTTATGGGTTTCAAAATGGTTTTGTAGTGATAGTGATATTTTTAATTCATTTTTGGGACACTACATTCACGTATTGAAATTGCATTTGGATGATGCTGAAGATCTTAGTGAATTATTGTTCATATGCCCAGGATTCAACTTAATTTTGTGCCATACATACAATATCTTTAACTTATCTATTAACAGGATCTCACAAAATAGCACGGGTAAGTATCCAGTAGAGACTACTTTCCAAGAGAAGGAATTTAATATTTCACAGAAAAATCCAAGAAATTCAAACATAAAACAAAATGATATTTATTATAACTCAATAATGAAAGTATTTAAAACTATTAGGCATATAAACTATACTACAGAAAGTGACATTAATGGTCAGTTGGTGAAGTTTTTTGATTATTTATTAGTTTCAATTGCTAAAGATACAACTATACATGACGTTAATAAGAATGGTTTAATTCTTGATATTATTTATCAATTTGCAAACCATACTGATGCTGATGTGGATTGGGAATTTTGGTTAAATTGTAATTATATGATGATCAATCATACAGATCACATTCAAATTCTATTAAAAAATTTTGCATTCTTATTTAATATTTGGGATTTAATACCCGAAGCTTTATCCACTAGCAAATTGAAACCCGTTTGGTTAACTGATTTTTCATCAAGTATAAAACTAAACTTTATTAATTGGTTTATTTCTAATTCAATTTTTGAAAGATTTTTAACACATTGGCATCCGATAGTTAGATCATATTATTTAAGATTACTTGTTTGGAGGATTGTTGGATTTAATAGTTATAAATCATCGAATACAGAGAAAATAAAATATATGGTGGAAGGAAAATTAAGGTCTTCTTACAGGAAATTAATTTCTTTTGATAGGCATTTTAAGCTTAATTATAAACCAGATAGTCCCTTAGTAAATCGAAAGATTGGGATAATTCCTATTAATTCGAAAGATTCGTTGCTTTATGGTGAAGACAATCCGTTAGAGTTTTCAAATGAATATTTTCCATCTTCCGCCCTTGAACTTAGAAAAGCCAACCCATTTGAAATTCTTGATGAGTCGATATACAGCTGTTCGTCTCTTCCGATTAGTCAACTGGAGAATCTTGATAGAAGCAGCAGGTCTAATTTTGTAACTTCATTAAGCAAAATTTTTAAATTATTATCAGACGATGAAAAAGAGGTTGAAAAGAGTCTTCTGGCCAAAAAAAAGTCACATTCTTCAACATCATTGTCTACATACTCTGCAAATTCAACCTGCTCTACACCAAGTTTAATGTCTTTCAGATCTAGACCGACATCATTAACTGATTTGTCAATTATTTCTTCCCAAAATTCAGACTTCGAAAATAAAATAGACATTATGGAGTCGACTTCTGAACTTTTCAAATACCCTCCAGACATTATATGGCCCATTCATAAGTTTGAAATATTGATAGATCACGAATCGATGAATGAGAAGTTTTTTATTGTTAATAACAATACTTTCTTAGACATAGGAGAAACGATTTTTCCAAATGAACCAAAGCTATCTTCGATATCAATACTTATAGACAATGACTCAAACAATAAATTTTATATTCAAGATGAAGACTTAATTACACCAAGAAAACAGAGGTTACAGGTGAAAAAAGTATTTGACTTGTTTTCTAGCTTACCTATAGAGAAGAACAGGATCGAGTGGACATATTTAGGTAAATCTTTAGTGGAATTAGAACTAGTCGTCGATGAATTCAACAGTTTTTTACATAAAAGAATTGAGATCGATAGATTTAATAATGAAATTACATTATCTCAGGGATTTACCGAATTCAATTATTTCAAAAAAATAATACCCTATCTTCCAGTTGATAGTATTACTGAATTTAAATTAATACAGGCCGGTTAATCTTATTAATTTACTTCTATATTTACATATATTTGCATTTAATCAAATTTAGAATTCTTAGTATTGGAATAAGTTAACCATATTAGAAAACTTGTAATTACACAAACTGAAGAACTCAAACACCAAAATATACCAACACCAATGATGAAGCTGGTAATGCTATAATGAACCATATAGTACCTGAAACCTTCCCATTGTATATATGTTATCAATCTTGATAGTTGATGGTCAATTGTCAAGTTTCTATCAAGTTTAATATTTATATTTTTAACTTCATTTAATTCAATCCCAGAAGCTTGTGTAAGATAAACTTTAACATGATTTACTCTCTCTAAGTTAGTTATCACTGGCGGAACCCACAATCTTAGATTGTAGGGAACAAACCAGTTGTTTTTCCCATAGACATATTTATGTTCGCAGTTTAATATTAAAGTCTCTTCGATATTAAATTCGTCAACAGTATATTTTACTGTCATAATATCATTCATATTTCTCTCACAGACTATCCATAGATCCAACTGAAGTACATAATTACTTAAATCATCAAATTCTGTAGGTAGATTATCTAAATCAACGGTGCTGCTTTTAAAACCTGATTCATATTGAAATTTAATAGGGGATGAAGTGAAAGAACTTGGTATAATCACATTATAGAAATTAATGTATGAAATGATAGAAAACGGAAGAATAATAAATACCAATGGAAATATAATAACAACTATGTATAGCCATTTTCTAAATATTGCCAATGGTATGGATTTAATTGATTCCATCTTTTTAAATCATTAAACCATTCAAACTTAGACTTAGCTTTTCATGGCTTAGTTATATTGCACAAAATCGACTAAATATATTATCTATTTAAAAAAGATTAATCGCCAGGTCTTGATGTTGATAAAACAATAATACTCGAAGCTGAAGAGAGCGTACATATACAACTAATAAAACACCATTAAAAGAAAATTAAAACGAGCCTATATTGCTATGACAATTAACTTGATAAAAAATGCAGCAGTCATTTAATGAGTAGTATGACCTCTATGATATTTTAACCCATTAAGATTCTTATACCTTTTACCACATACTTCACATCTATATGGTTTATCTTTTTCCATTCCCGCACCATCCAAATATGGTGTATTTGACTCAGGATCAATAATAGATATTGAACCATCGGGATTTTCTTTCAAAGTTTGGTTTTGATGACCATGCAAACGATGATATTTCAAACCATTTTGATTCTTATATGTCTTTTCGCATCCTATCACAGGACATTTATAGGGTTTATGCTCATTATTTTCCATGACATATAAATGACGGGCAGGATCATCTATATACATACCATCTTCTTCATCACCATGTGGCGCATTTGTGCCAGGTGAATTCATCATCGAGTTGGCTTGATTGGGGTGTTGATGAACTTGCTGTGGGTGTATTTGTTGAGGCTGTTGTATTTGATGATGTGGGCTATACTGTGTGTTATTAGGAAGGGCATTATTTTGAGGAATAGGTGACGCTTGATTGATCGTTTGTTGTTGTATATTAAAGTGTGAGGTTTGCAAGTTTAATCCAGGTTGATTTTGGTTAGCCATAAGATGTGGCAGTTGATGATTTTGGAATTGATGGGTATTATTTTGGTGATGACTATTATTTAAGAAAACATCATTTGTGGAAACTGTCTCCATTATATTATGCATGTTGTTCAAATTATTCCTATTTCTATTGGAAGTTAATAAATGGCTCTGGTCTGCAGGAGGAGAAGGACTGATATGGGCTTCTTCATAATGTCTTAACAAATCATGCAAGGTAGGTAATAATTGACCACAACAACTATAATCCTTACAATAGTCAGCTTCCAAATCTGGTAAATATGATGTTTGAACAGGGGGTGACATAGATATTCCATGATTATTATTGTAGCGGAAAGAACCACGTCTAGGATTAATCAAGTTTTGATGGTGAGAGGATGAATTATTAACGTTGTTGTGTGGGTATGCATTAGAGTTTGCATTCAACATCATCACCTCATCCTTTAGCCAAGATCCTATGGTAACAGAACCCCAGGAAATACCTCCCATACCTTGAGAATGAGCCATAGATTCCCTTCTAAATCTTGAATTATTAAAAATAGATTGATGTCTTTGATATGTGATATCTATTGGTTGGGGGATGTTTAGGTGGTTATCATTATTTCCGGAAGCATTATTCGGTATATTTATCCCTGAAGAGGCTGTAGATCCTGATGGATTGCTATTTTCAAAAATCTTAGTATTGAACATTCGTATTCAGTCTAATTTCTTTAACTAGATCTAGAGTTAAAGTTATGCTAGAAATTTAGTTTATAAATAATATTATTGTTGGTGGCACAGGTAATTGACTATATGGGCAATCCAGGCTGTTTACTGTAAATGTATATGACGCCTCAGTTCAATCCTTTAACTGCAACAAAGGTTAATTCTATTAGCTTTGAAAGATACTCCCAGGAGAACTATCAACCGTTTTAGTAGTATTTGTTAATTATAATACTTGAACCTCTTAACGATTATTAATTTCAATATTTGAGTTCCGCGCACGACTGCTTAACTTTAAATACGACTATAACAGCGGTGATAGCAATAAGGTTTGGTATTGAAATTTGAACCTATAAATTATCGAAAACTTAAACTTGTTTTACGCAACTATTACAAGTATAGAATAGTACACTACATAGTATAGTACTAGTTGATTTAATTAAGGTGTCTATATTATATCAGAATACCTTTGTGTAACAAAGTTGCTGACATAAGCTATACTATCATAATGATAGACGGAAAAAGAAATTTTTGCGTCCTTTTTATGCAAAAATGGCGGGTAATTGGTTTATACTGCAGATTTCCACCAATCATATTCATGTATAATTGCTTTGTCCTTACAAACCCTTTAAGCTTATTCCTATCCTTGATTATATGACCAAGAAGTATTTCACTTCCAGAGTATTTATATTCAAAGAAGCTTAGAACAGTATTATACTAAGTTCTTTATACGATCTCTTTCAAAACACATTCATATTCTATAATATATGCTTTGATGAATCGGCAATAACATCCGCATTATATGCAGGAAACGAGGTCTTTTATATCTTAAATCGCGGATTACCTGCTAGGGAAATAATTGCACACCGTAAATTTCATTACAACGGTGTCAAAAATAAATCCGCATCATGTAATTTCATAACACAAAAGTTAATTAAAACTATCTCAATACTCACGTGAGTTTATATTAGAGCAGATATTTCCCGATCTACGGAGCTGCAATTGCAACAAATAATTGTTATACGACACTTTTACCAATTATAGTGCACATTGAATACGGAACAAATATGAAGAATTTTAATATATTTAAATATGAAGATTCATCAGAATTTAATATCTATATTTTCTAGAAGATTTTGAATTTCTTCCAATGACGTTGGAACTCTTAGGATTCGATATATTGCAAAAAATATTACTTCAGCTCAACCAACATGAATGTTTGAACTTATCAAAATGCAGCAAGAAAATGTACTATCTAGTGATTCCAAGGCTCTATAGTGTTGTGGCTATTAATTCAAATAAAAAGTTGATGTCAACGACACAGTTAGAAATGAATAAAATTCAAATTCCGAATAAATATGGAGATGATAAAGGCACTTATATTAAGAAAGTCAATATAAGGTCCATTTACAGTTTGAATTTATTTCTAAAGCAGCTTATCAAAAACCCTGTGTATTGCACGTATGTCAAAGTTCTCTTTTTTGAAGGAAAGATACCGGACATACCTGAGTTTAAATTGTTAGAGGACTTGAAATTAATCTTCCCTCTCTTAGAAAAATTAGTATCTTTTAAATGGTTAAACAATGAATATGATTTAGACATAGGATTGATCAAGAAATTTCCCAATTTCTCTAGATTATTGGAATTGGAAGGCAATTTTAAAATTGATAAATATGATACAAATTTTCCTTACAACGAATTAAAAAGTTTTGGCATATCTAATTTCATCCTTTCAGAAAAGCTTATAAACATAAATATAGATAAGTTTTCAAACTTGGAAAAGCTTTCGTTGTCAAGATATAATACCACCTGTACGGCGTTATCTAAGTTGAATTTACTTAGTACTGGTATTTCTGATTTGGAAAATTCTAACTACTTAATGAATTTATTTAATACACCATTAGTGGATAAACTATATTTAAAGGAATTAACTTTAAAAGGTATACTAATTAATCCTTCTGACGCAAATGTTTTAATAAGCAATGTTAATTTGAATAATTTAAAATCGCTTCGAATTATAGATTGTTTAGAAGTTTTCTTTAACAATTCTTTAAGAGTACATAGGAGATCTCCTTCTAATTTATTTTTCTTGGAAGTAATTGGATCCCATTTATCAAACCTTAATTGTTTAGAGTTAGAATTGAAAAATGATTTGAATTATAATAATCATACATTTGAATTCATTAAGTGTTTGCCTTCCAACATGTCAAGAATTCATGTTAAACTTAATTTTAATATATCAGAAAGCTTATCTTCCAACTTGACGAAATTATTGGACTCTGTTTGTTCCCATAGGAATTTGCGTTATTTAGATTTGAGTTTTAAGGTTATAGACATGTTGAATAACAATAAGTCGTCAAAAATCTCCTTTGATACGGAAATTTTGTCAAATTTAACTAACCTAAAGGAAATGGAATATTTAGGAATATCTGTCAATTACTCTCATCTTGAAAAGTTCATTGGTATCGCTGCTCACTTCAAACAGTTGAAGGTATTAAAGCTTGATATTGTAGATGATTGTGGAACAACCTCCAATAAGAGAATGAATAATTTAATAGATAGAGATTATTTTGATTACTCTAATTTAATTTCAAGGACCATAGATTCTGATAGAATATACACAATTGCAAGAAACTTTTCTTCTATTCTAGATGAGTTAAGTTGGATTCAAATAAGGCTAAACGTTCAAAAAAATTTTCGATGTTTTAATGGAGTGGTATATGACAGTTTTGATTATGAAGAACATTTCGATGAGATAGTTGATGCAACTATTTCTTGTTAAAAAAAGTATGATGATGTACTGAAGTATCCCATTGAATAAATTACAATTAAACATGCATGTTAATAGTATATGAAAAAAGAATTGAATTAAAAATAGAATATATAATATAAGGCCAATCCAAATGGCACAAGAATTAAAAATTAATCACAATAAACGTTTCTAATTAAAATGAACTCCACATCCAGTCATTCGGGACATGGTTAATAGAAGATTTTCTATTATTAGCATCAACCACGATAGTATCTTCGTTCGATAACTCACTCAAGGATGAATCTAATATATTAGAATCTTGGATATTTTCAGAGTTAACTGATGCATTTTTCACATATGGATTCTCCACAAATATGCAAGGCATTTTCAAATTTTTTGAGTTTATCTCATCTAATAAGTTAGAGTATATCACACCACACTTTTTGCAAATTTTTTCATTTTTAAAAGTTTTAACTAAATTTGCGTTAAAGGAAATCATTTTCAAATTTCTGAAAACGGGAATTATGAATCTTGCATCCAAATCAAGGAGTATGATTTCAGAATTGCTATCAATTAAACAGTTAGAACAAAAAACAAATCCACAATAGCGACAGTGGTGTCTTCTTTTGGAAGAGAAAAAAAAGCTAGCAAAATTTGTAAAACATTTCATACAATGATTACTAAAGTTATCCGGCTTCCAGTGCACATGTGTAGGCTCGATTGCAGTATTTGAACCCAGTATTATTTCTCCATTTTCTGCTAGCATTGCTTCGCTGTGCTCTTTATAGGAGTTTAATCCATCTTCCTGTAACGAACTTCTCGATTTTATAGGTCTCAACACCGCAGGAGTACATAACGGCTTTTTGAGTTCATACATTTGCTTTAAACAAACGGACGATTTAAATACATCATTTGATGCAGCTGAAGAGCATTTAAGGTTGCTTTCATCCATTTTCTCATCCGATGTTTTATTTGTATTTAAATTATCTAACGCACGAAGAAGTCTTTCCTCATTATCATTATTTTTTTCATAGATGTAATTATCATTAGTGTAATTGAGTATAGTCGTGCTCTCAGATGTACTATTGTCACTGTTGACCGGCACAGAGAATCTCCTAGTGGGTTTCCAAAGGTCAAAGTTTGCTGGAAGATATTTCGAATTTTCACTGGATTCTGCAGTCTCATCGTCGTTTTTATTATTCTCTTCAATAGAATTACGATCTTTATATGATGACTCACTACTACTGTTCTTTAGTTTCATTGTACACCCACCAATACTATCTCTGCCATTTTGACGTTGGTTGCTATATGTGTAGTAATTTGCAAAACTCATGCGAGGTGCACGGATCTGCTCATCATAGTCAACTTCTCTGTAAGGGATAATATTGCCATTCAAGGTAACGATATTGCGTACTGATGAGCTGTTGGAGTTGCTAGCAGAGTTTGTATTCGAGGTAGAGGTTGATGAAGGAAGAATATTTGATATCTGAGATTGATGTCGTTGAAATGAGGCTTCATCAATAGGCTTCTTTCTGAACGAAAACTGAGGCAACTCCGTTGCTTCTGTTTTAGATTCAGAGATCATCATTAAAATATGTTCTCCAAATAAGGCCAACCTAATCTACCTCTTGTGGTTGTCAGTAATTTTATATGATTTGAGAACTATTAGCGAGATGATCAAGGATTGATAAAGTCTTTATCTTTTATCCTGCACTGAAAATTAGGATTTTGAGAAGAAGAAATTTGATTGGCTGGACAAATCGTTCAAGATAACTAAGCGAGATAGCCGGCATCTTTTGTTTGTTGTAAAGTGGATGACAAAGAATTTTACTCTACATGCATTGCCGTTACTCTAACAAGGCTGTAGGTCAACAACTAACTATCTCTTTCGATACGTTTAAAAATTTAAATATAAAACATTTATTCATAGGTAGTACACCATTATATAGACATAACCATTTTTAATCATAGATGATCTAGCACAGACGTTATATTAACTATACACACCAATAAGTCTTACTCGCTATCACTGTAGGCTTAATTCTTTAAGACAATGTAAAGGGCATGTAACATACCTGGGAACCAAACAAAACAACATAAAATAATGTTAATCCATAAAGGCATGGTTGCCCCTTCTCTCATGAAAACAGCAAGAGGAGGTAAAAGAAGGGCTAGATTATGTTAGTAAGTGACTTTAGACTCCCCAAAGGAAATAGCAACAATGTAGTCAAGTATCAATTATCATTTTAAGGATTAGTAAATTTTATGTTTTGATGGCAATGAGAACACATAAGCTCAGTGATAATCCCCAGTCAAAAATTGATAACAAGATACAAGACCAATCATATTGATTGACATACCTATTATAATGGCAACAATTTTCTCAGATTCCATTGTTAATTGATTATATAGGGATAAATTCAATAATAATAAAACAAATTGATATGGAGGAATTTGAGATTTTAGGTTTTCTCGTAGCACAGAAATAAGTTCGCTCCTTTTTATGTCGTAAAAGATACTAGTGTCTTAAAGAGGTATTTATACAAAATTAGAATATAAATTATTAAGAGGACAAATACTACAGATTTTATCCTTGGACATATATTCTGTTGTTAGTCATTATTCATATATTCACTAATTAAATATGTATTAGCAATCAAACCTCCCTAGTTCAATATCGGATGGTAAAACCCTTTTGCTTTTAAAAAATAACTCATGTGAACTTAGGGGTATAAGATGCTTAAGTATTCATAATAAATTACATAATTTCCTTACTATTCCTATTTATAATTATATAATAAATATGTAACAGCCATCACCCTCCCTATTTAGATAATATTTTTGCAGCTTCTTCATTTTTTTCAAACCTTTCTCTAACATCAAGATCACCTCTATTCAACATTGACGTAAGGACTTCAGTATAAGGAGCCTTGGTGTTTGATGGAGGGTTATTAGTCTTGACCTTCGTGAAGTAATTCTCGTAGAAATTACCATCGTAGTTTCCAATGGATGAATTAATAACCATATCAGTTAATTTGAAAGAATCAGTTAATGGAATGACGTTTGGCCTGATTTCTTTGCATAATTGTGGGATAAAAGTTGATGTTAACACTGAAATTAACTTTGTTGGAATGACCGAGTAGGCTAAGAAATCACCTGAAAACTTTTGTAAAACAATAGATGCAGAGTATAACCTACCTAATGACTGCAAATATGGGACAATTTCTTTATCTTCTGTCATATCAATTTTGTCCAAGAATGCAGTCAAAAGATAATGATGAGCCTTTAATTTTGAAATGGTAACCATATCAGGACCAATGGCGTCGTATTTTCCATCGTTTTCTTTCAAGTTAATAGTAGCTTGGTATCCTAATCTAATAATTGCAACTTCAATAGCCTTCAAAACCTTTCTAGTATCTTTCAAGTCATCAAGAGATTCTAAGACTGGTTTGTCATTCAAGTATTGCTTAGCATCATTCAAGAAGGACAATGAGCCTTTAACTTTCTTGCCTTTATTTAAGACCGAAACCAAATGGTTAATCAATGGCTTACCAATTGAAGTAGCTAAGATGTTATTATCACCTTCCCAGGTACATTGCACCACCCAATCGTTGTAAGCCTTACCAAAGCCAGAATAAGCAGAATATCCATGACCACCACAGGCTTGTCTACATTCATCGATAACATCTGCAGCCAACCAGGTGCAGGTTGACTTTAATGAACCTGAATCAACAAATAAACTCTTCATATCATCAATAGCAACCATGATTTTATTCATGTCATTGGCCTTGACTGCATTATCCAATGTATCTAAAGTCGTTTCAATAGTAGACTCTAATTTCCAACCACTAGCAGATATAACATAACCTAATGCTAAATATGGCAACAATCTTCTTTGGTGCAAAGGATAGTCAATAATTTGAGTTTCCATTTCAGCACCTTTCTCCTTAAATTGTCTTCTACCGACGGCATATCTTAATGCTATAGTAGTCATTCTAGCTATTATTCTGAATGAATCAACAACCATATTCACTCTACCTCCTAATAACGCAGAGTAAGCCAATTGCTCTAATGGGGGTAAGGTCACTTTACCTTCTCTTGTGACTTTACAAAACTTTTGCAACATGAAAAATCTTGGAATTCTCACATTAGAAAACTGAATCCAACCATTATCAATACCATCTCTTCCCATTTTAGCCCCAATATCACCGACTGTAACACCAGGATACATGTCATAATTTGTGTCTCTTAATGGAACAACAAATGTTTTAACACCATAGTCAGTACCATCAACAATTAATCTGGCATAAACAGAACAATGAGTGGCAGAGTGCGCAGCACCACCAATCCACCATTTAGTAGCACCAATATGTGGAGTGTTAATTACGAATTCATCAGTTTTTTTGTCAAATGTTGCTGTTGTTTCTAATCCAGGAACATTGGAACCATGGCCCATTTCAGTCATACCAAAACAACCGTAAATATTTCTTAATTTACTAGTTCCCTTCTTGTTTGTCCAATAGTCGATTTGTTCAAAGGTACCATTACCTCTAATACACGACAAAAATAATCCCAAGTTAATACCAACTCTAGTAGAGACTTGAGGATCTATCAACCCAATAAGTGATAATCTGGTATGGAAGACCTCGGGAGCATCAGTCTCTAAATATCTACTTAAACGATCAATTTTTCTAGCAGTTGCTTCTCTTTGTTTAGCTTTATCTTGTTCAAAATAATCAGAGCTTGTACACAAGATTGGATCTCTTTCAAATTGTTGAATTATTTCTTGTACAAGGGCAGCTCTTTCCTCAGAACCCTCTAAAAAGTTGTTCAATTTGGTAGTATCGATCAGACTTCTTTCTCTTTCAGCTTGAATTAAGCTTTTAGGGTCAGGACCCTTCAATGAACTAACTGTATTCGTTGTGATAACCATTGTTGATTTTAATAAATGTATGAAAGTGTTTAAATTAAAGTACAAGGAGAATTTAATTTTCTTAAATAGAAAATGATTCTCCACAAATCAATAAATTTAGACCGAGGTCGATGATTTACTTTGTCAGTCGATTATGGAGGGGACAAACTTAAAGACGCATAAACAGGTAGACCTCTGTTAATATGGGGCACTTCCGGAATATGCTCATATTCTAACCGTAGGCGTATGTTTTGACTGGAATATTTTATTTCCGCTAAGATCCTTATCCGTTTAAAATCATAGTGCTAAGCCAGACAAATATATTCCAAGTTTCAGTAATATTAAATACTGCACCTGTTGCTTTCTATTATTCAATTAAGATGATTATTATGATAAGTATTAGCTTTAATTGAGGCTTTATACTGATTATGTGTAACGAAATATAGTCGGTAAGGCACAAAGTTTTGCAATCTAAATTACTTATTCATGTAAAGGATTGAGACAAGAAAGTACGCAATAAAAGATTACAGTAGATTATCATTCATTAAGCTTAATTCTTGACTATTTTTTCTTTTAATTTAACGAGAATTCATTTTAATATCAATTTTTGTACCTAATTTTAATAAGACATAAAGTATAACCGCGGCTCTATTAGGTTTTCACTAAATCCCCCTAGAAATATGTTAACTTAGAAAAGCAATTCCATAGTAAATCTTCTTCATATTACTGTTACAAAGTAGTTTTATTTAATTTTTCAAATTTATTGATAAGTTATTTCAGTAAATAGAGTTATATATACAAAGGTGAAAGGGAAATGATTTTAGGTCAACCAAGCTTTTCATTCCCTTAACATAGGAATCATAAAAAAATTCATTAATTGCTAATATATTCAAACTTATAATTGTGGTACAAACATTTCCATTAATGGAGATTGAATGAATGCAATACCAGCAGCAAATAAAGCAACATTAACTCCAATAGCGAAAGCTGGAGATTTTTTAAACTGTTCAAGTTTAGAAGTTTCGTTTGGTTGTTGAGTTGGGATTCTTCCGGACATATTTTATTATCTTCTTAATATTCTATATTTAAATGAATTAGTTTAAGTGATTCTGTCGATTAAATTTTTTTCATTGCTCAACAGCATCACGTGAGGGTTTTTTTGTTTTTTGCGTTTACACATCGGATTTATAATTGATATGTAACACGAAGGATCAATACAAACCGTAATCGTTATATAGAAATGGCTTCTATTGATGTTGATTTAGGTATCACTCCTGAAACAACATATTCTATTGCTGGAAAACAGATTAAGTTTAATTCTGCTTCTGATATTGAAACTAATATTAAGGAATTAGATGCATTCCAAAACTTGAAGAAAATTGATTTTTCTGGTAACACCTTAGGTATAGAAGCTTCTAAAGTCTTGAGCGAAGCAATTTTAAGACATAAAGATACCTTGTGTGATATCAACTTCTCGGATTTATATACTGGAAGGCTCAATACTGAGATTCCAAAGTCTTTAGAATACTTATTACCTGCATTATTACAATTACCAAATTTAAAAATTATTAACTTAAGTGATAATGCATTTGGATTACAGACGATTGATCCAATTGAAGATTATTTATCCAAGGCTGTTTCTATTGAACATTTAATTTTGTCTAATAATGGGATGGGTCCATTTGCTGGTTCTAGAATTGGTGGCTCTTTATTCAAGTTATCGCAAGCTAAGAAATCTGCTGGAAAACCTTCTTTAAGGACCTTTATTTGTGGTAGAAATAGATTAGAAAACGGCTCAGTTAATTACTTGAGTGTAGGTTTGAGAAACCATGAAGAATTGGAAGTTGTAAGATTATATCAAAATGGTATTAGACCAGCGGGTATTTCTAAGTTGATAAGCCAAGGTTTAGTCAACAACAAAAAGTTATCTATTCTTGATTTGCAAGATAACACCGTTACTACTAAGGCTGCAGAAATATTAGCAGAAGTCTTACCTTCTTGGACTAACTTAACTGAACTAAACCTTAATGATTCTTTGTTGAAAGCAAAAGGATCCTTGAAAGTTATTGAATCGTTGAGAAAGTCTGTGAGAGAAAACTTGACTGCTTTGAAATTGCAATATAATGAGTTAGAAGCTGATAGTTTAGAAATTTTGGTTTTAGTCATTAAGAACAACTTACCTAATTTGAAGGTTTTAGAATTAAATGGTAATAGATTTGAAGAGGACTCCGAATTTGTACAAGTCATCACTGATATATTTGAAGATAGAGGATACGGTGAACTTGATGAACTCGATGAATTAGAAGAAATTGAGAGTGACGAAGAAGATGAAGATGATGAAGAGGAGGACACATTAGAAGAAGATCTTGATTTGGACGAATTAGAAAAGGAATTAATGAGTATACCAGAAGTAAAGGATGCCTCTGTTGATGCTATTGCTGAAGAATTATCAAAGTCTCATATTAATTAATGAGAAATATTAGAATTTGGATTATATATCGTATATTCAATAGATTCGCGATTAACATAACTTTTTTTCCTCTGTAGAAATTTATATATGTACATATATATATGTCGAGTCTATTTAAACTTTCCATTCAAGGTGTTAGATCCTTTGATTGTGAACGTGCTGAAACAATTCAATTTGGTTTTCCCCTAACCTTAATTTGTGGACAGAATGGCTGTGGAAAAACAACAATAATTGAATGTTTAAAGTATGCGACCACTGGTGATCTACCACCAAATTCTAAAGGTGGAGCATTTGTTATTGATCCTGAAATAGTGAGTAGAAATAATGTAACAGCGCAAGTAAAACTTGCTTTTAAAGACGTTAACGGGAGATCTATGATTACTACAAGATCCATGCAATTGACCAAAAAAAGAACCACCAGTAAAGCAGGAGGGAATACTTTTAAAACTTTGGAGGGGCAATTGGCTATAATTCAACAGGGTAATAAACAGACTCTATCTACTAAGAATGCGGAATTAGACTCGCGAATACCAATTCACTTAGGTGCCTCTAGGGCTATTTTAGATTACGTGATATTTTGTCACCAAGATGATAGTTTGTGGCCATTGAGTGAAGCTTCTGTATTGAAGAAAAGATTCGATGAAATATTTGAAGCGTCTAAATTTACAAAAGTTTTAGATAATCTTAAGGATATCAGGAAAGAAATGACAATAGAGATAAGACTCATAGAACAAAGTGTTAAGCATATGAAGCTCGATAAAGATAGGTCAAGGAATATTAATGAAAAGGTTGATAAATTAAACGAGCAAATTGACTCACTTAGTAATCAAATTATCACAATAAAATTAGAAATTGAAAAGAAAGATAAAGAGGCTGAAGGATTGTTTGTAAGGCACCAAGAATACCAACAGACTTTAGCAAAATATGACCAGCTAATCCAGTCTAAAACTTTAATTCATCAACAATTAGAAAGATTTGAGGGTAATATTACTATATTAGATGATTCGTATGAAGATTTAGTTACTAAAAAGGATAATTTTAATAAATTGATTGAAGAAAAGGAGAGCCTAATTCAGACGTCCCAATTAAAATTGGAATCAAATAAAGTTGCCTTGAAGCGCGTTAATGATCAATTAAATGACTTCACAAGGATGGATGGATATTTAAAATCAAAAGAAGCTGATTACCTTAATAAATTAAAGAATCTTAATCTCTTAGTAGAAAATTTATCTTCCGAATTGGATTATCTGTTTGATAAAAATGAGAGCGAAAGTAAACGGTTAGAGACGTTTCAAAATAAACTAAATAAGAAAATTGAAAACTTGAAAACAGCTTTTGAGAAAGCTGTTTCTTTAAATAAGGAAAAGGACCTGTCAGTTAGAAAAAAAATTCAGGAAATCTTAGGTTCTATGTCGCAAGAAGAAGAACGTAAAAGAATGTATGAGCAAGATATTGGAAACCATAGAACGAAAGTTTCTTCTTTAAGAAAAAAGATTGAGTTATTAGAGTCAAATGGAGATGATATCGATATTAAAAAAGCGGAGTTGGAATCATTGGAGGTAAAATACACCAAAAAAACCAACTCTTTAAATGTAGAGCAATTAGATGGTGATATACGGGAACGAAAGAAAAAGTTAACTGAATTAGAAACTGAGGTAGAAGAAATAAATAAAAATATTTCTATCAGCAATAGGCAATCTGATATGCGTGCAAAATTAGAATATATGAAGGAGTCAAAAAAATCAAAAGAGCTTGTATTGAACAAAATTATTTCAAATAACTCTGAATTATTTAAAAGTGAAACAGGAAAAATATTAGACCCCGAAACCTGCAACTCATTTTTAATCGAGGTTATAGGTGAAAAATCTAATTTGCTCGACTCTTATCAAGGGAACGTGGATCGCGCTAGAAAGGAAGCAGATTATTGTAGAACGATGATTGATTCTAGACAACGAGATATTGTTAAAATCAATGAGGAATTAGAGATAAAAAGAAGAAATATTGAAAAGATCATTAAGGTTGATGATATTGAAAGGTATGAAGAAATTTTAAAGGAAGCCGAAGATGATTATAATATTACTTACGAAAACCTCAATACATTTGACGTATCCAAGCAATTTAAAATAAAAGCTATTGAAATTGCTGAAAAGCAAAATCACTGTCAATTATGTCAACGGTCTTTTGATGAAAGTGGATTGAAAAACTTTGTCTCATTACTTAAAAGTAGTTTAGAGCTGAATGAGTCAAAAAGTATTGAAAATGATTTTAAGGAAGCGAAAAAAGACCTAGATGAGATGAAATCAATACGTGATGACATATTTCAATATAAAAACTTCAATAGTGATCTAAAAGAGATACGAGAAGTAGTGGATAAAGATAATATTACTTTGAAAGAAAAGGAAGAAAATCTACAGGAAGAAATAAAAAAGTTTAAAGAATTGTCTGTAAAATTGGAAATTTTAAACTCTCTTAGAAAACCGGTAAGTGATATTCATAGGGTCAAAAATGAAATTAAAGAAAACAACGAACAGTTAAACGAATTGGAGAAAGAATTTAGTAATTATGGTGTGTCGAATATGTCATTAGAAGATTTGCAAACTTCACAATCTAAAAAAAATCTTGAACTCAAAATGATACGACAAGAAATAAACGACAAAACCGATTTTAAATATTCCTATCAGAAGGAAATTTCAAGACTAGAGGCAAATGTTAAAGATATGAAATTAACCATTAGCAATTTGGAGAGCTCATTTAAAGATATTAAAAATTTTAATATATCCATTAATGAATCCAACGCTATGATTAAGGATCTTGAATCGAAGACATTAAGAAGTTCTGAATCTTTAGATCGATTAAAAGAATCTTTCAAGGATAATCAAGACAATTTAGATCTGCTAGTTGATAAAATACACGTTGAAGAAAATGAAAAAAGGGAGTATATTGATTATCTTTCCAGTAAATTGAAAAGTATTTCTGATTCGTACATTACTATTATGGAGTATGAGAAGAATGAGAAAGACAAGATACAACAAAATTCAATAAAAATGGATAATCTTATAAAAGAAAAAGAAATTATTAGCCACGATATTGCCGAATTGGAGACTAGTATTCAATCTATTCTAAAGGAGGTTAGTCATTCATCTAGTATTGAACACAATATTATTGCAAATATTGATTATAGAGATCTAAAAAATGAGATCACAAATATTGAATATAGTATTCTGGAGCTTAATATAGATATCGCGACTACCAGAAGAGATGAATATCAGAAAGCTACCTCTGACCTTCGCGAAGTTATAGCATCTCTTAATGCTGATTACGCTAGTAAATCAGGTGAAATCAAGCAACTCAAGGATCAAATTAGGACATTGAGGCATGAATTAGAATCTGAGTACAAAGAAATTGACAAACAATTTCATGAAGAATGGGTTAAACTTCAAGCTAATTTATTAATCTCTAATGATATTCAAACATACTCTAAAGCATTAGATAACGCTATTATGAAATACCATAGTATGAAAATGGAAGATATTAACAGGATTATAAAGGAGCTTTGGTCTCAAACGTATAAAGGGACAGATATTGATTCTATAGCTATTAAAAGTGATGTTAATATTCAAGCAAAAGGTAATCGATCTTATAATTACAGAGTTGTGATGTATAAATCAAATGCTGAGTTAGATATGAGAGGTAGATGCTCTGCTGGACAAAAAGTTTTGACAAGTATTTTAATTAGGCTTGCTTTAGCAGAATGTTTTGGTGTAAATTGTGGTATGATTGCATTGGATGAGCCAACGACAAACTTGGATACTGAAAATGCAGAGTCGTTGGCCCAGGCATTAAACCAAATCATTTCATTTAGAAAAAGTCAAAGAAATTTTCAATTAATTGTGATTACACATGATGAAAAATTTTTGAGTCATATCAATGGTGATAGATTTGCGGATCACTTTTATAGAATTCAAAGGGATGAAAATCAAAGATCCACAATTTACAGCTTACCCATTAGTAAGATACATGATACGTACTGATTTGTGTTCTATGTTTGTATACTTTGCTGTGTTTCGAGATATCTTGCATTAAGATATTTATCTTTTTCACACCAGCTTTTTTCAAGCCATTTTTCCATTTTATTTCTTTTAGTTGGAACTCGTACTAAAGATTTAGATTTTATATCCACATTGACGGTTATAGGATATTCGTTAGCAAATATATCTATTAAGGATGGAAATGTAGTTTCCCTGTGAGACTTATGTTGAACTTCATAATATATTGATAAATCGTAAATTTTTGTAAATTTATAGTTATTGAAGATTCGAATAGAAGAAATAGCATTATACAAAGCTGAAAATCGTGGATATAGAGTGTGCCTCAAATTTGGTAGATAGTATTTTTCACTCTGTCTACCTTGAAGGTTTGCGCCTTCTTCTGTCCATATATTTACTTCAGGAAATACAACGATCCATTCTGGAATCTTACTTGTAATAACTTTTTCAAATAAGCAAAAGCTTAAATTTTTTTCTAGCTCCCAGTTTTCGTCACATTTTAAAATATTTAATAAAACCTTCAAATTTGGTAGCCGCCAAAGGGTAAACCATGAGAAAAAGTTCACTCTTGGTAACGTCAATGCATTATTTACCAGTTTACCACAATCTAGCTTACTACAATACTTAGCTAGATATGCAATGACTATGTAATCGGCTAAGGACTGATGATTACAAATTATTACGGCAGATTCTGACTCTATTTCTTCCCCTTGTATTATTATCTTAACGTTATTTAATTCCTAGATATATTAGTATTTAACATTTGAAAAGAAAGGAATTACTTACAATTAAATAAAAGCATAATTCCCAAAACATTGAATACGCCAGTCTTTTGAAATTGTTAGTACTATCTGGCAAGATAAAAACTAATATATTACAAATTATGGTAAAAAAATGATAATATACCAAAAAATTGAGCAAAATAAAGAAAACAAATAAAGCTCTTAACCAAAGTAAAAAGCTTATTACATTTAAGTCTTTTTTTGAGCGTAAACCAATATGTTTTGTTAATTCCATCACTTTGTCTTTTGCCAGAAGTTATTGTACCTAAGTTATGCGCTTTTATCTCTTTTTCACAACCACAAGTTGCAATCGAATTTCGTGCGGCTTCAAAAGAACAAGAATAATTTTTTTAAGATGAGGAACCTAAAACTAATATTTAATTTATAAAGATAAGTAAATACTTGAAACTATGTCTCGGTTAATAGTTAAGGGGCTTCCTAAGTATTATTCAGAGGAAAAATTAAGAGATTACTTTGGTAAAAAAGGAGATGTGACTGATGTAAAATTAATGAAAAAGAGAAACGGTGAATCAAGAAGATTTGCATTTATTGGATATAAATCATCAGAAGATGCAGAAAGAGCTGTATCATATTTTAATAACGCTTTTATCGATACCGCTAGGATTGATGTACAATTAGCGAAAACCTTCTCTGATCCAACTGTCCCTTTATCTTTCAAGCAAAAGAGGAGATTACAAAATGAAAACCTTAGAGAACAGGAAGAAAGATTATTGAAGGAGGAAGAAGAAAGAAAACAGAAAAAACAAAAGAAACATTCTTCAATTGACGATGAAATTGCATCAAATCCTAAGTTGAGAGAATTTATGGAAGTTATGAAGCCATCACATCAAGTCAAATCCTGGGCAAATGATGATATCGCTGATGGAACTGGGGCACCAAGTGCAAAATTATTAGAAGATGCATTAAAAAAACAAGATGATAGCGAATTAAATGGTAATATAGATAAATATGAAGTCATGACAGCAGCAGATGCCGGAAGTGATGACGAGTATGAAGATTTCAACAAAGTATATCAAAAGAACAAACAATCTGAATTAGATCAAGATGAGGATGTTGAAAAGATGGTTAGTCTTCATGACTTACCAGAAAATGAAATTTCCGCAAACGACGAAACTGTTACAGATCTAGAATGGCTTAGACAAAGAAGAGTTAGAATCAAGGAACAATCAGAATACCAAGAGGATGAAAATAACACGAGCAAGGAACCATCCGAAGATAATATTAAGGAAGAAAGTGTTGTTACACCAGAACTTATTCATAAAGAATTCAACGAACCACAAGAAACCCCCGAAGAACTTACGGAAAGAAAGATCATGGAAACTGGTCGTTTATTTATTAGAAATATATTGTATTCATCAACAGAAGAAGATTTCAGAAATTTGTTTAGCAAATATGGTCCATTAGACGAAGTTCACATTGCAGTCGATACGCGTACAGGTGCATCAAAAGGATTCGTTTATGTTCAATTTAACAACAATACAGATGCTATTAAGGCTTATAAAGATTTAGATAAGCAAATTTTTCAGGGTCGTTTATTACATATATTAGCTGGTGAAAAGAAGAAAGATCATAGATTAGACGAGTTTGATATTAAGAACTTGCCTTTAAAGAAACAAAGAGAATTAAAAAAGAAAGCACAGGCATCCAAAACTCAGTTCAGTTGGAACTCATTGTATATGAGTAACGATGCCGTATTGGAATCTGTAGCAGCAAAAATGGGTGTTTCGAAAGCACAATTAATAGACCCAGAAAATTCTGGCTCTGCAGTTAAACAAGCCTTGGCCGAAGCCCATGTTATTGGGAATGTAAGAAAATATTTTGAAGATAGAGGTGTAGATTTGACCACTTTTGATAAAAAGGAACGAGATGATCAGGTAATACTAGTGAAGAATTTTCCGTATGGTACTACTATTGAAGAAATTGGAGAAATGTTTTCACAGTACGGCCAATTAAAGAGAACCTTAATGCCCCCAGAAGGAACCATAGCGATTGTTGAATTCAGAGATGCACCATCTGCTAGAGCAGCATTTACAAAATTAGCATTTAGAAGATTCAAGAAGTCTATTATATACTTGGAAAAGGGACCTGTAAACTTGTTTATTAGGGAACCAACTTCAAATGAGACATTATCTACTACAAAGGATGTTGATAGCAAAGCAGTTGAAGCTAAAATAACTGCTTCTGAGCTTTTAGATAGTGAAAATAACGAGAGCAATGAAGCAGTTGCAATTGATGGTCCTACTGTATCCATCTTTGTTAAGAACTTGAACTTCTCTACTACATCTCAACAATTAATAGAATTATTCAAGTCTTTGCCTGGATTCGTGATAGCTTCTGTTAAGATGAAACCAGATCCAAAAAAACCTGGAAAATTTTTATCAATGGGATTTGGCTTTATTGAATTTAGAACGAAGGATCAAGCTGATACTGCTATCACTACATTAGATGGCCATGTATTAGATGGCCACAAATTACAACTAAAGATTTCTCATAGACAGTCGGGCTCTTCTACAAATAAGGATTCTAAAAAGACTAATAAGTCCAATAAAATTATTATTAAAAATCTTCCGTTTGAGACATCAAGAAAGGATGTTTTAGAATTATTTGGTGCATTTGGTCAACTTAAATCTGTCAGAGTCCCCAAGAAGTTTGATAAATCTGCAAGAGGTTTTGCGTTTGTTGAATTTAATTTACTCAAAGAAGCAGAAACTGCTATGGACCAATTAGAAGGTGTCCACTTGTTAGGTAGAAGATTAGTCATGCAATATGCTGAACGAGATGCTGAAGATGCAGAGGCAGAAATTGAAAGAATGACTAAAAAAGTAAAGAAGCAGGTTGCAACTCAACAGCTAGCAGCAGCCAGATTATCTGGCAAAGGTAAGGCTGCAGATTTCGAAGAAAATCAAGAAGATGAATTTGGTGTTAATTAAATTATATATATAAAATAGATATACATATAAAATTCATGTCTGAAAAGTATTGGAAATTGTGGTTTTAATTATCTCAATAATATTATAAAAATAAGAAAGTAAATTTAAAAAAATAAACTACTCCGATACCGGGAGTCGAACCCGGGTCTGCTCGGTGAGAGCGAACCGTGCTAGCCGTTACACCATATCGGATTTTCTTGTTCTTTTAACATTATTATCATTTTACATCATTTACACTATTAAGTATTATTAACTTCCAATTTCATGGCTGATTCATTATCAACTAATACCTTAGTTTATTATTAGAGGACGAACATAAATGTTCTGAGAATTTGAGCCACTCTTTTTACTTAAATTCAAACTATATTTAAATTCTAACCAATGAATATACATAGGATTAACCTACTTATTTATTTAGCACATTTGCCAATAACGGAATAAGCATTAATAACACTTTACCTTTAAATATTTAGCTAACTTCTATAATCTCCATAATCAGTAGTTACGTTTCATGGATAGAATACCGTCCTTCTTTGGTTGAGTTTATCCTATTTAAGGTATATGAATATTGGAACCAGCCAAAAAAGTAACAGCTACTCACTAGTTATAATATGGAATAAGAAATCAGAAGACTATATGATACTTATCCTATAGGATTCAGAGGATTTATATAATACAAATTATAAAGAAATAACCGAGTCAAAACACCAGCTACTCTTTATCTTTCATATATTCGTAGGCCATAGTTTCGTATTTGTTAAGAACACAAGAATATACAACCTCAACCAGAATTAAATATCTAGATAAATATCTAAACATTTATAGGTAAGTATATGGTTAGTGATATTACTTACTCACATGATTTCACTTACTGGATGGATTACCTTCCTGTCAACCGATCTATGCTGGTTACAACAATGATCACTTATTCTTGAATCCATTATGACAAAACTTTTGCATATACATAGAAAGAATCGCAATGGAATACAAAGATCCTGCCGCTTAGCTGAGATGCATTTATCCAAAATATATAATCTTGCATTTTTCCACTATCAATCTCCATAAATCCGGATAGGATGTCATTAGAGTAAAAAGTAAAAAATTGATCCATATATTTCCAACTGTATAGATTAGTAGGCTTGAATCAATACTTTGTAATATGTCCCATTTAATTGTCATAATAAGTCTCTTGCATTATGGGGGTTAACATTTTCTTAGTTATAAAGGTAGTTGGTATCCTCTTAGATATAACAGCTGGTACTAAATGTGTGTTAAATTATATGCACTCATTAAAGCTTTTTACCAATTTCTACGACATATTTCCGAGTTACAGGCGTTTAATACGAAATCTTCCACACGTGAGAATATCTAATTCATATCCATTAGTTGGACATAACCTATAGCAATAGCCTGAATCATATTATATCACACTTATACAGTTTGTTTATTTGTTCTAGCCAGGGAAGGAGGTAGACGTTGATTCACCCACAACATCTTATAATCTGTCGCAAGACCCGTTTCAGTACCCCGACCCAGACATTGACGACAATTCTCTTTTCTTAATATTTTCTTACTAACAATTAATTTACATGCACTTAGGAGAATACGTTATTTATTGCCCCCTCTTTTGCAATAAATGACCTGATACAAAATATAAAAAATTAAGGTTATGGACACTTGAGGAAAATTAAACCCCAGATTTTTGCTCAAGTGGGGATTTCTCAACATTTCAATCCTATAAAATCTCACCTGCCTGCACCCTGGGTAGGGGCTAAACGCCGTTTTTCAAAAAGTATAAATTTGTTTAGGTATTATACTTGAATAAAAATTAATCTTTGTAAAGTATTTTCTTTAAGGTATTCAGTTTCCATTTGACAGACTATATATAAGAAGTTGTATGTACCATGTCAGAACCAACTCACATCACTTTAGACCATGAAAAGCAATTACCTCCTCCAGCGGGTTTCTTAGAAAGATCCAAAGAAAAACCACACTTGGATAGCTTTGAAACATACCAGAAATGGTATAAGCAATCCATTGAAGATCCAAATACATTTTTTGGAGAGAGAGCAAAGGAATTTCTTTCATGGGATAGACCTTTCGATGCTACTAGATATCCAATCTCTACGGAAGACGACTTTAAGGACGGTGATATACCATCTTGGTTCATCAATGGTCAATTGAACGCATCATACAATGCAGTTGATCGTTGGGCACTTAAAGATCCAAAAAAACCGGCAATTATTTATGAAGCGGATGAAGTTGGAGAAGGTAGAATTATAACATACGGTGAATTGTTAAGAGATGTCAGTAAATTGGCTCAAGCTTTGGTGAAATTAGGAATAAAGAAGGGTGATTCTGTCGCAGTATACTTACCAATGATTCCTGAAGCAATTGTAACCTTATTGGCTATTGTCAGAGTTGGTGCAGTTCACTCCGTCGTATTTGCAGGTTTTAGCTCCACCTCATTAAAGGATCGTATTCTTAATGCTAATTCAAAACTTGTGATTACTGCCGATGAATCTAAAAGAGGTGGTAAGACTATTGAAACTAAGAAGATTGTGGATGACGCTTTAAAGGACTGTCCTGATGTAAAGGACGTTATCGTTTTTAAGAGAACAGGTAACCCACATGTCCCTTTTAATAATGAAAGAGATATTTGGTGGCATGAAGAATTGGCTAAATATGGTCCATATTATCCACCAGTTCCAGTTAACGCTGAAGATCCTCTTTTCTTATTATACACCTCTGGATCTACTGGTAAGCCAAAAGGTGTCCAACACAACACTGCTGGTTATTTATTAGGTGCGCTATTAACAACTAAATATACTTTTGATGTGCATGAAAGTGATATTATCTTTACTGCTGGTGATATTGGCTGGATTACTGGACATACCTACGTTGTTTATGGTCCTTTACTAAATGGTGCTACAACGGTTGTTTTTGAAGGTACACCAGCCTATCCAAACTATTCGAGATATTGGGAAATAGTTGACAAATATAAGGTGAACCAATTTTATGTTGCTCCAACTGCTTTGAGATTATTAAAGAGAGCAGGCTCAAAGTATGTCGAAAAGTATGATTTAAGTAGTTTGAGAACATTAGGCTCTGTTGGGGAGCCAATTGCAGCTGAAGTCTGGCACTGGTACAACGACAATATTGGTAGAGGAAAAGCACATATTGTTGACACTTACTGGCAAACTGAATCTGGATCCCATTTACTTACTCCACTAGCTGGAGTAACTCCTACCAAACCAGGTTCAGCATCATTCCCATTTTTTGGTATTGATGCTAAAATTTTAGATCCAGTAAGTGGTGAAGAATTGAGTGGTAACGAGGTCGAAGGTGTATTAGCTATCAAGTCTTCTTGGCCATCTATTACCAGGGGTATTTATAATGACTACGATAGATTCATTGACACGTACTTGAATCCTTACAAGAACTACTACTTCTCTGGGGATGGTGCCGCAAGAGATAAAGATGGTTTCTTCTGGATTTTAGGTAGAGTCGATGATGTTGTCAATGTTTCTGGCCACAGGTTATCTACAGCTGAAATAGAGGCCGCTTTGATTGAGCATGAATTAGTTGGAGAAAGTGCCGTTGTTGGATATGCTGACGAATTGACTGGTCAAGCCGTTGCCGCATATGTTTCCTTGAAGAATGACCCACCAGCTGACGAAGTTGATGCAATTAAGAAAGAATTGATTTTAACTGTAAGAAAGGAAATTGGCCCATTTGCAGCACCAAAGCTTATCTTATTAGTCGATGATTTACCTAAAACAAGATCTGGTAAGATTATGAGAAGAATTTTAAGAAAAGTTTTAGCTGGTGAATCAGATCAATTAGGAGATACCTCCACTTTATCAAATCCTGGTGTTGTGCAGAAAATCATTGACGTAGTTAACAATTCTACGCGTTAGAATTGGAACTATATATGCTAACTATTTATTTTTTTTAGTCACTATCATCTATTTGATTTAGATTAAGATAATTTTAGTATAAAGATTTCTCGATCATACCTTCATGAAGAGCTGTAGCATGTGGTTTCTTAGAAGTAACCAAAGGAGTTATTGAATTATTTACAAGGTACTCGTGCGTGGTTGGCCCTATTGATGCTATCTGGAAAGAGCTATTTGATTGTCGTATGTAGTCAACAATAAGCTCGGTGCCTTGAGGGCTAAAAAATACAATCCAGTTATTTTTTAAATTTATATTTTTAATTCCATCAATTGCTGAATTGAAATTTGTGATGATATCTTTTCGTGATTCTGTTTTATATATAATTTTCTCTTTCAAATTATAATTATTATTCTGTAGTTTTCTTGGAATAATATCCTTTCTAATCTCCCCGGTAAAAAATACAATCTCTTGATCTCTAGGGACTTCCCTTAAAATTATATCAGCTAATACGGAACCATTTCCTGCTTCACTCCCTCCTCGAACATCTTTGAAACCTAATTTCTCTAAAGCCTTGTAAGTGACAGGGCCTACAGTGTAACCAATTTTATCAAGAATACGTTCTTTACTATTTCTGTCTACTTCACTTAAACAATCATTGAAAATCTCCACCGCTCTGTGACTTGTAATTATAAAAACTGGTACATCTAAGAACTCATCGCTCATTAAGTAATCTGAAGTGCTTTTACGATCATAATGAGAATGTTTTAAAAGCGGTATGAAAATCGGATTTAAGTTCTTTTCCTTAAACAAGATATCATATTCATCTCTAGGTTGAGTTTTATTCTTTAAAAGAATAATGTTTCCTTCCATTTTCCCTTATATCACAGATTGGTAATCAGTTGTACCTTATTTGTCAGTTAAAGAAACGTTCACCATATACACTTATACACAGGTTTTACGTAATAAATTTCTTATTTACCATAATATTTCCTAAATACTCTAATCATAACCATAATGGTAGTAGTTATCAACTTATAAACCCTATATTACAATTTATTGATGCGAAGATACCATAGCCCACCCACAAGCAATCATATACCAACATTAGTTTTAAAAACTCTACCTAATCTCTCATTACCAACCATTAAATTTCCAAGAGCATTCCTACTATAATTTTTTATAGTTTCGAAATGCTCTATCCTGTATCCCATCACGGATACACAGAAGAATAATCCGATAATACAAATCAAAACAGGGAACCAGAAAAATAATAACATTTTATCATTCTCAACAGATTTACGAGGATGATTAATATATGATAGAGCCATATCTTCTGAAGAGTCAGATGTAATGCCAGCATCATCTTGTTGATCAGTTGCTAATGTAGATGACAGTCTTTGAAGAACTGATGATCCTTCAGTACTTTCATTTAGGTTACGCTCAATAGTTGATTTAGGCTTTGAGTGAGAGGATGCTGGTCCAAACGGAAACAAATCTTCATAAGTAGGTAATTGACCCTCATTCTCATTATTAAAAACCTTTTTAACCTTCGACCATAGACTCATATCTTCATTGGTCTCATTATGCTTATTATGATCCAATAATGCATTTCCTACATTCGAATTATCGAATGTATTTTCAAGTTCCCCTCTGTCTTCAATATCATTATTAGATAAATCTGAATCACTAGAATCAAACTCAAAGTCTGCAAAATCAGAATTGTAATTCGAATCATCGTAAGAATACATATCTTGTTTAGTTTCATTGCGATTTGGACTTTTGATTGACCCTTCTGGTGGATCACAATTCACCATTTTTGAGATATGACGAGTATAATCCATAGCAAACATGGAGCTGAGAGAATCTAAGCTAACTGATTTAGGAATAATCTCATCTTTTTCTATATCGGCAAATTCTTTGTCTTCACTCAAATTATCTTCTAAGTTGTTAAAAACATCTAATACGTTTAAATCACAATAGTCTTTCAAGTACTTATCATTAGATAATTTTAAATTCCAATTAGATTTGCACTCAATAAAAATCTTGATTAAATCTCTGTTGCCACACATAGAAGCAAAAAATAACGGGGTCAATCCTTGATTATCTTTAATATCCATTTTACAACCATGCTTAAATAAAAATTTAATTAAATTTTTATATCCTTTCAAGGTAGCTAAATGTAACATAGTTTGACCCTGAGAATTACAAAGTTGCCAATTTGGTATAATGATTGGACAGTTTGGCAAATCAACTAAAGATATAAAATTAATCAAAATTTCTTCAGTTGATAAATTAGATTTTGTCAACTCTTGGACAGCTTTATGAGCATTATCGTACCACTCAATATTCGCTTTGTATACATTTTTAGAATTTGTTGGATTAGGAGATTCTGCGTTACTGTTGGCACCACTTGCATCAGATCCAACAATCCTTTTAGCAATATTTTTAGCATCCTCTAATTTACCATTCATTTTCAAGCCAACAATTTGAAGAGCTAGCTCTATTAGTTGCCGGTCTGTGTCATCCGTATACGTAAATATCTGATGTTGTTGAGCGGCACCCATCATATTTTCATGATTTTCAAAACTAACCAAAACTTGTCCTGGTTGGGCAGCAGGTGGTAAATAAGTGACAATAGTGGTTTCAGACCAACAATGCGTTGCTAAAGCCTGGTTTGAACCAAACTTGACTTGCAAATCTGGCCTGAAATTAAAACCTAATAATGTAACTTCAATTCCACCTCTTACAGGTCCTTGTGCTGGTATTATTCTTTGGATTGATGGTAAAGCAGACTGGGCATTTAGTAATGGTTGGTTTAATGGAGATAACCCCAAAGCGGAAGAAATATTACCACTTACAGCTTGTTTCAAGACATTAGAAGCAGATGTGTTTGTATCACTATTACTGGTTGGGGAGAAACCATTCATACTTCCGTTAAACATAGGGTTTGTAGAATTGTTATGCGAATCATCGAATGATAATTTTTTTCTTTTCAAACCTCTACCATCACCATTAGTATCAGTATTAGTAGGATCAGAAGCTGATTCATCTATTGAATTAGGCGACAACGGATGTATTGAATTAGAAAATTCGTTATTAGTATGGGTATTATTGATTGATTGCAAATTCGTCGAGGACCCACAAACAGAATTGGAAAGATTTTCCTCCTGTTTAACATTTCCAGATGCTGTGTTCTTCTTTCTATCCATAATCATTATCTGAGATGAAATTTGTTTAGCAACAACCTCCCCCTTATTATTCTTCAAAACAAAAAGTAATCTAAAACCCTCAGATTCCTTATGATGTCTGCAATAGCATATAATTCTAGCAGACAATTCTAAGCATTTCGACAACTCGCTGGTTAGACCACTTGGAGGTGGAAATGAAACAATTTCTTTACAATTAAAAATTATAGCTTTCTTCATCATATTTTCATCTGCCCATGATCTTGGGTTGTTCTTAACTACACCAGACGAGTTTGCTGCATTGTAATTCAAATCAGGTTGATTTAACTCGGGCTC